>PVJI01020602.1:0-28692 GCA_004026765.1 Micronycteris hirsuta | reverse complement strand
AAAAAAAATCAGTCAATGGAAAGTGGAGGCCCATGTACAGGGAGCATTACAACATGAGCCTTCTCGAAAGTCATGACTTATAAAAATAGGGGCAACTCAGCTAGGCAAACATTGTGCCTATGTTTCTGTGTTTCAATAATTGAAGGCAGATACTTATATTTTGCAACACACATGATTAAACAGGAAGAACCCTTAATTTGATTGAAAATAACTGCTCTTGCAAAGCTTCCTTAAAGGAATGAGACCATCAGGGTAGGGGTAATATAGATCAATCAGCAATTTACAAGGACACACCAGAGACTTTTAAAGGGCAGCTCTGTATACAGTTAATCTAGGTGCGAGGCCGGGACACACTCAAATACCAAACAATAAGACACTTGGAGTAGCTGCTGGTAAAGACAAGACACAAAATAACTTTGATGGCACTAGGTAGAAAAGAGACATTTTCCCTTCTATTCCAATGCTAAGCTCTTCTTAGTTTTCAAAGTACATCAAATGAAAAGTACACATTGCTATTCAGAAAATTAAACTAAATTGAAAATCAGCCAATTCTCAAGTGTTTGTATAAAGGCTATGGTGTACTCAGAATATTGTTAACGAACTTTGAAAATGCAAGCATGTGTGGTGTATGCCTACACAGTTCTGTGAAAAACACAAATACTATGCTAGACGCTGTGAAAGGGTATCACTCTTACTCCGAGTTATTTAAAAAGTGTACATGAGCACACATCCTCTCAGTGCATTAAACCTAACATTATATCCATTTGAAAAGAGCAAAGGAAATGAAAATATTGCTTACAAATGACCTTATTATATAATTTTGTCAGCTCACTGTTTCATAAAAGAAAGGGAACCATAATATTAGAGCGCAGTAACATTAGCAAAATTATAAAGAATTTATCTAATGCTGATTTATATTTCAGATTTGAAGATATGATTATAGGCCTCTGCTTGTGCTGCAGGATTTGGTTCTTTGCAAAAGCAAGAGCTGCTTCTGCCCTGAAGCCTCATCTGAACACACAGGAGTTATATTGGTAGACAGAGCTTGTGGAGACGTGTGTACGCTAAGCAATGAAAAAATTGCTGGAATATAAGAAAGAGAGTCACCTAAACTCTTGCTTTCAATCTTTTTAGGAAATTAAAATATGTAAGTGAAAAAAATATGAGTGGACATCCTCTATTTTTATAAGCTATACTCTATTGCTTCATTTTTATCCTATACTATTTAGATGGAAAACTGGCAAACTAGAAAGCATTGTAAAATACATGCAATTGAAGCAATTAAGATGTACATTTTTTAAGTTGCATAATAGTTAACAAATATAACTGGCCAAATATCCACAAGATATAGTTTAATGAAACAGTGTAAGCTTATTTATCTAAAGCTATATACTTAAACTCTGTGCCTGCTTTCTCATCTAGGAATTGGGGTAATAATGGTATCTACTGTACAGAGTTTTTATAAGGATAAATGAGTTACTAGTGATAAAGAACTTACTCATATACAAAATGCCTGGTATATAGTACGTTTTAAATAATCATCTTCCTTAGGAAACATGTATCTGGTGCAGTTGGGAGGTACAGTGTTTGGATAAGTGTCTGTGGAGTCTTACGTCTGGCTTTCTAGAAGCATGAATATTGGAGCTGGGCTTGCTCCTCCCATTCCCTGAGCATTAGGACAGGGGGCATTGCAACAGTGTCCAAATAGCTATGAAAGAAGGACCTCTTTTAGACCTTGGCAATATTTAAAACACAGAATTCAGGAACGAAGACAGAGCAGGAAAGGTACGGGGTTGCTGGAAGAAGCCCAGGAATGACTGAGCAAGAATTCTTTACCAGTGAGATAAAGGCCACGAGTAGATGTTAGTTTAGAGATAATAAAGAAATTTGATATTTCTCATTTATCTATGTTGGCGGAATGATCTTCTTACCACTACAGTTGTTATTATTTTTATCACCCCCCTCTTTCTCTAGTTAGCCACTAACTCACCTGCTCTCTCTAGGACTTCTCAGGCAGAGGGCCTGCACTGAGGTCTAGGGGTAGAGCCAGCATCACACTCCCAACCGCGCAGAATGACAGATAGATAAATGACAAGGACATCCTTAAGTTCCATGCATATCTGTGCTAAAGGAACGCTTTCCCTCCTACGTTTTCTCATAGAAGAGAAGATAAACAGAGAAGAGTACAAAAACCCCAGGGATCTGGAGTACAGCCCTAAGGCACTTAATTCAAGCAAGACATGTCTTTGTAATCATTTGTTATATGCCAAATATATACATGAATTTCACATTTTATTACACAGAATATTCAGTCTTGTTTAATGTGAAAACCAAGTTCTTCCCATGTGCCTACTACCTCAAATTTTCAAGGAAAATTGATATTCCAGGGAGATGTGCATATGCTTTGGATTTGTATACTGATTAGCACTTAGCTGTGGGGATTCCTTCATTGTAATCTTACCCTAGTTTGATAAACACATTTTTCCCCCTTTAAAGATATTCACTAAATTGTTTCCTTAGATGGTAGAAACAATACATGCTGAAGGTTAACAAGCTGAAAAATATAAAACTCAAATGAAAAGTCACAGTTGATACTGAGAAGTCTGTGATCTCTGTGATCCAGAGAAAAGTTACTGTTGCCATTTCTGTGTGCAATTATTTTTTAAAATGTCTTTGTGTACAATTCTAAGAGATTTTCTCATGTACAGATTCCTATAACTACCACTGCAATCAATGTTCAAGGCTATGCCACCACCACAAAGCAACTCCTTCATGCTGCCCCTTCGTGGGCATCCTTCCTCCCTTTCCACATTACCTTGGCAACCCCATACGTGTCATTTTAAGAGACCCACAACATGAAAGTTTTATGATACCAGCTTTTCTTTTTCCAGTAAGATCCATCTAAGTTGTTGCAAGAATCAAAAGTTTGTTCCTTTTTATTGCTGAGTATAATTGGCATGCATGTGCCACAGTTTACCTGTTCATCCCCTGAAAGCCATTTGTATTGTTTCCGGTTTCTGGCTATCACCACGAAAACTGATACCTACATTCATGTATAGGCTTCTGTGTTAACATAAATTTTCCTCTGTATAAAATCAGTGCCTAGGAGTACAATACTGGGTGTAGTAATTATATATTCACATTATTTTTAAATAACTGCCACACTGAGGAGCTCTTTCATTTTATATACTGTTTTGTATAACTCAGAATAGATAAATGTGAAGACCTGTGTCTTCGTTTGCTTGAAACATTTGATGTTATCTTTTATTTCAGGTGTTCTAGTAGAAGTGTAATGATGTCTCACTACAATCTTATTTTGCATCTTTCCTGATGGCTAATGATTTTAAACATCTTTTCATGTGCTTATTTGACATTTATATATATTATTTAGATATTTTGTAAAATAATCTAAATCGTTTTACTACATTTCAATTGTATTTATTTGTTTTCTTATTGTTGAGGTTAGAGAGGTCTTTATATATTACTCATATAAGTCTTTTGCTGGACATAAGATTTGGAAGTTTTTTCCCCCCAATCAATGAGTTGTCTTTTATTCCCTTAACAGGGCCATTCACTAAGAAAAACTTTTTAATTTTTTTCTAGGAAAATCTTTATTTTAGATCATAAAGATTTTCTGTATATTAAAAAAAAGTTTTACAGTTTATATTTTACATTGAGATCTATAATCCATTTTGAGAAAATATTTTTTTATAATATATTAGTTTTATATTGAGTTTCATTGGGGGCATTGTGTTATGGGTGTCCAATCATCCCAGAGCCATTTGTTAAAACAATTTTTCTTCATTAATATGAATTTTCACCTTTGTCAAAATTCAGTTGAGTACATTTATGTGCATGTATTTCTGGATTAAGGAGCATGATTGTGATAAAACTAATTAATCCTCATGAGTGTAAATTGTGTCCATAAAAACCTCATTATGTACAGCAAAATATTTAAAATATTTTGCTTGTGACTAGTATGCTTTTTTAAATAAGAAAATTGCATACTTAAAAATATCACAATTTTTAAAAAGATAATTTTGGGCTGACCATACAAATCACAGAATGACTTCTATCAGTAACTCTCTTAAGTAGCCAACTCTTCTATTGTAACACAATATGATCCAATTTATTAAAAATTTCTCTGTGATTTTCTGTATTTTACAAAATTTCTACAGTGCTCATGTATTTCTTTTGTAAATGGAAAGGAATCAATATTTACATATAAATGCTAGGGCCCTGGCCAAATAGCTCAGCTGGTTAGAGCATCATCCCAATATGCCAAGGTTGTGGACTGGATCCCCAGTCAGGCACACACAAGAGTCAACAAATGAATGAATGCATGAATAAGTGGAACAACAAATCACTCTTCCCCTCTCTCTCTTTTTCACTTTCTCTTCCTCCCTCCCTCTTTTCATTCCTCCCTCTCTAAAACCTATTAAAAAATGCCTAATAATCATTCAATTAATAATAATAATAATAATAATAATAATAATAATAATAAATCAATGTAAATGCTAGAATTTCACTGGAAAAAAATGAACTTCTAAATTAAACCAAATTTAAGGTTGAAAATCATGTACACTAAAACAAACAACTTTGTAATTCTACTAAATTCGTAGGGTCCAGGCTTCATTCTTCATTCATAGTCTCTCCCTTTCTCTCAAAGTCTATTGAACACCAACCACAATTAAAGCATTTTCCTAGGTTTTCTGAAACAAAGATGCAAAGACCTGATAGTTCTAAGAGATTGCAAAGTAAAATGTTCCTTCACCATAAATTCAGAATAATTTTTTTTTCCTAATTTTTAATGGATGAAAACAAGTATTTAAAACTGCACTGGAAGGAAAGCATTGAAAGGACACGAGGAGATTACAATTTTGTATGTAGCTTTTAGTAGCTGAGCATGGTTATTAAAGGGTCATTTTTTAAATTCTTAAGTTCAAAATTTTTTTTTTGCATTTTTTTTATTGTTATTCAGTACAGTTGTCTCCATTTTCACCCCACCATGCTCCCTGCCCCACCCATTCCCACCTCCCACCCTTGAACCTACTCCCTTTGGCTTTGTCCATGTGTCCTTTATACGTGTTCCTTGATGGCCCTTTCCTTATTTTCCCCCAATTGTCCCTCTCCCCGCTCCCTGTCTGATTACTGTCAGTTTGTTCTTTATTTAAATATCTCTAGTTATATTTTGCTTACTTGTTTGTTTTGTTGATTAGGTTCCACTTATAGGTAAGATGATATGGTATTTGTCTTTCTCCATCTGGCTTATTTCACTTACCATAATGCTCTCCAATTCCATCTATGCTGTTGCAAAGGGCAGGAGCTCCTTTCTTTCTGCTGTGTAGTATTCCATTGTATAAATGTACCATAGTTTTTTGATCCACTCAGTTACTGATGGGCACTTAGGTTGCTTCCAACATTTGGCTATTGTAAGTTGTGCTGCTATGAACATTGGGGTGCATAGGTCTTTTTGAATCATATTATTTTCTATCCAGCCTCTCTTTATGAAAACCCCAAAATGTTTGAATGTCTCAGTTTGCTAGTGACTATAATATTGACCTTCCATGAAAGAGCAAAATTGTTAATTAGGTTAATATTGATTCATAATGTTTATTTTAATTAAATTTATTTGGGTGGCTTTGGCTAATAAAATTATATAGGTTTCAAGTGTATAATTCTCTGACACATCATCTGTATATTGTCTTATGTGCCCCCCACCCAAAGTCAAACCTTCTTCCATGACCATTTATATATATGATCTCCTTCACCCTTTACTACTCCTCCATCTCCCTTCCCTCTGTAAACAACCATACTGCTGTCTGTGTGTGAGTTTTTGTTTGTTATCTTGTTTCTTCATTTGTTGTTTTCAGTTTTATGTCCCACATGTAAATGAAATCAAATGGTTCTTGAGTTTTTTTGTCTGACATTTCACTTAGCATGATATTCTCAAGAGTAGTAGGGAGGCTCCTCAAAAAATTAAGAATAGAGTTACCTAATGATCTAGAAACCCCTCTTCTGAGTGTTTACCTGAAAAATTTAAAAACATTATTTGCAGTGTATATGGACTCCTATTTTCATTGCAGCATTATTCCCAGTGGCCAAGACTTGGAAAAAACCAAAGTGTCCTTTGCTAGATGATTGGATAAAGAAAATGTGGTACATATATACTATGTAGTACATATACTATAGTGTATATATATATATATACCACTCAGCCATGAGAAAAGATAAAATACTGCTTTAGTAAGTTTTAATTCCTGACTATTGTAATACAGAAATGTTTTCCATGTACTATATTTCAGTCGTATACTATTGATTCCCATGTTAATTTTGACAACCCTCTTACCCCCCCACATATATATACAAGCAAACAAAACTAAAACAAACAAACAAAAAACAAACAAAATTAAAATGATGTCGGAGAGGGGCAAACAGGTATCTCGCATGCCTTGGAGTGTCGACTAAAACACACGCTATAAGCATGAAACTCCTTTCAAGTCTTTTTTTTTTTAATATAATCTAAGAGATGCTGTTTACTCTCTAGACATAACAAAATGTCCCTCTATGACTTTTTGTTAACTTTCTTAAGCCCTTTTTGGAATAGACAAGTTATATATTATCAATTAATTTTACAAATAAAATTAATGGATTGTGACTTCAATGGAATCGATAACAACCCATGATTCTTATCGCCACTACCAATGATAGTTAACATTGTGGCCTTAGACTTCATCTGGGCTGTTTCAAATTTATTGTACATTTCAACCTCCACAAAACTATTTATCATAGTTAGTGCTTAGAAATTGGAAATTAAGGCTCAGTTTCTATATATGAAAAATGGGATAATAGAACTTACCTTATAGATGGTTAAGTGGTTAAATGAAATTGTGCAATTAATGTCCTTATTTGAATGACTGGCAAAATAGTAAGCCCTCAGTAAGTGTTCAGAACTACATAAGTGCAGTAGTGCTATAGCTCTGGACATTTTTGTGTGTGTGAGAACATATTTTAGTATCAACACATTTTCTGAACCTGACCCATTAAATAGTAGTTTTAGTATCTATCAACTGAGAAAATTTTTAAAGATAAAACACTGAATTCAATTATGCTTTAAAATGAATTTGTATTTTAATTATTATAATAAAATTGGTATGTATGTGAAAACGATAGTGAATAATATTTATTATTTCCAGACAATAAGTATTACAATATGAGAATCTAGTACAAGAACTTCACCTCCCTGTTTTTCAAAGGTGGGGACCTCTATTCACTGCAAAAAGAGATTCTAGGCAACTCATTGATTGGGGCCACTGTACCTGTGCTCTCCCCTCTGTCACTGTAGCCTGTTTAGATACAAGTGTCTTCAGGCTCTATCTTGCTTCAAAGGACCTCCCAAAGCCTGGCCTCTTGCCCTTGGTCACCCTCCTTCCTAGCTATATTCTGCTTTCAAAGCCCTTGGTCAGCCTCCTTTCTTGCTATATTCTGCTTTCAAAAAGACACGGTCAGTAACTGCAGTTCAGTACAATAGGAAAATAATGTAGACACATATTGATTCACCAACAGGCAGAATTCTAGCAAAGAGTGGAAATTCTGTAATCAGGTAGACCTAAGGTTGAATCTGACACTCCCTCTGTGACTATGGGGAAACTGTGTAATTTATCTCAATCTTAGTTTCCTTAGAGATATAAGGTGGCCAATTCCTAACTCACAGGATTAGTGAGAGGATTAAACAAGATAAATTACACAAAGCTCTCAAATACAATATCTGGTATACACAAAATAAGCCTGAGTCTTTGGCTTTTTACTTATTAAAACAGGAAATAACTCAGGAGGGCATAGTTTTCATGAGATACACAGTACTTTAAAACACATTACAGACCTTCTAAATGGAGGATAAAGTATTCATAAATACAAAAGAGAACTGATTTAAAGCCAGTATAGTGTTATTCCAACATACATCACACTGAAAGAAATAGAACAATGGTTATTTTGGAATTTTATTGAAAGGAAAGAAGAAATCTATGAGAGAGAAACATCTTTTTTTTTTTTCTTAATAGTTTTTTTTTTTAGATTTTATTCATTTATTTTCAGAGAGAGGAGAAGGGAGGGAGAAAGAGCAATGTATGGTTGCCTCTCACAGGGCCCTCACGGGGACCCGGCCCGCAACCCAGGCATGTGCCCCAACCGGGAATCGAACCGGGACCCTCTGGTTCCCAGCCCGCGCTCAATCCACCGAGCCACACCGGCCGGGGATCTATGAGAGAGAAACATCTTTTATTGCCATATACTTGACAAACTTTCTGAACAGCTGTGACCTAGTAAAAGGCCCCCCTTTGATGGTTTACTAAAACTCAAATTGTGGATGTTCCTGAGAGAAGTTTGGCTAATTCCTAAGCAGTTCAATATAATTCAAGGTAAAAATACTCCATAAGACAACAACTGGTTTTCAGAACACAAAGAAGAGTCATAGGTTTCTGATGCTCATTATAAAAAACATGTAATGTAATAAGAACATTTGAATATAAAAATTTGTTTTTAGGCCACTCAGCACAGTAATAGATGAAGTAATCACAAGCGTATTTTCGTAACAGAATCATTCCTTCATGCCATTATGTTCTTAGAAAATCTAGAGGTAAGTTTAAGAGCACAATGCAGCCTTTTCCATTCTTTTTAAAGGGCAAATATAATGCATAGCAATAAAACAACCTAATGAGTCTCAAAAGAAAAATATATCGTGAATCATGAAACAAAAATCTAAGGAGAGTGAGAACTAATTTCTCATTACATACTGTTATCTAGATTGTATCATGAACAAAGAAAGTTCATATAAGTAGAACAAGCAAGCTTTCAGCTGAGATAACTCTTTCTTTAATCAATACAGTAGACATGCCTAGGCCCCTTTAAAACCTATCTCCATCATATACGAAAAAGTGAAATTTGTAATTTATTTTTTAAAAATATGCGGACAACAGAGATAACTAGAAAAGGTGTTTTGGCAATCTAATAGAGGTCTCAGGATAGAGTCTTACTTCTATCTTATATATTATCTGTTATTTCAGTCATATGTTACCACTATATATGCTAGCAGTCATTTCAGTCATGTGTTACTGCTATATTTTGCCATTCAGGCTCACTTAAATCAACTCTTTATTGTTTCAATAATACTGTTCTGTGAAATACAACTCTGTGACAGTGACTTCTAAAACATAGTGCAGACTGAACATTACCCAAGGAGAGACACACTTCATAGTGATGAAGGCTCAGTTCTCCGTAGAAAGCAGCTAATAAAACCATTTGAGAAAAGCACAACAAAAAAACTATGCTGGCAATAAACATGTGTAGAAAAGATGTGACTTGTACAGTATTTGCCATTTTCTGAAGATAATATTTAGTACCTAAAAGGATAATGATTACGAGGTGTATCATGATTTACACATTTACAAAAAATTTAAAAAAATTAACTATATCTAACTATTTAAGCATTGTACGGATCCTATAGTGTGTGTCGCTTCCCCTAACTCTCACACAGTAGACCATGATCCGGACTGGCTTCCTAACTACAAGTCCTCAGCTCTTTCCACTCTACCACGGAGTTCACATGAACAGGTCAACTGTGGTGTCCCATCACTGTAAATGGTAGAACTTGCCCATATACCCACAACTGAATAACATGTTTAAGCTTTTGCCAACCTCAGATTCTTTCTGTGACTAAGTATGCATTTACTACCCTCTCTTCTTCATCACAGAATAGAATTAAGATGCATATTGAACAAGTTGCCTGGGAGGTACAAGCCTTCTCTACAATGTAGTTCCAACTACTCCCCCCCCCACCGCAAAGAAGGAAAATATTTCTAAAATATCTAAAATAAATAGTCTGGGAAAGCTCCACTTCTTCTGAGATGCTGAGATTCATAGTGAGTGTAGAAATGACTAGTCTCTCATTTCTGGACTTCAAGGATATGTAAGGCAAAATCTGCAACAAACTAGCATTCTCTACATGGTTTGTCTGCCTGTTCTCTTTTTTGCCAGACTTATTTAACCTTGTCTTCTCATCCATATCCTTATCTGTTTTTTTATCTTTTAAAGTGTATATCCCCACTGTGTGATAGACATTTCTACTGTAAGGTGTCTCAAATCATGTGTGTGTGTGTGTATATACATACGTACGCATACATATGGGTATGTGTGTATGTATATTATATAAATATATATATTCTAGATATATAGTGCATAAAACAGAAACAACTCAGCCCTTTGTGCTGCCCCCAGCCCCTCGCACCCACGCCGACCAGCAATGCACGGTTCTGGCCTTGGCAATGCAGCAGTGACCCAACAACTGGCAGCACAAACTTGTTGGAATCAAAAGCTTTTGTCAGTGCTTCTCTTGGCTGCTTTTTAGCTTTAGGCCTTTGGTGAAATCCCTTCCTGTCTTTCTGCTTGACTTTTTCTCACATAAAATGTTAGAGTTCGATTCAATGATACCAAAGGATTTTTCCATCAGAAAATAACATCAGGTAAGCACTATATGCAGGGAAAAACTGTCACTAATTAAAGCATATCTTAGAGAACATTGCGTCAGTGACGGATTCAAAAATAGAGTTTACATATAACTTAATATTGTTTGCAAATGATCATGCATGGTTAAAACATAATCTTTCTTCTCCTCTAGTAAAAGGGACAACCAGAAAGAAGACCTTACTGGATGCGCATTTTCTCTTCACTTAACAAGATGAAACAAAACACCCCTTTCCCCTAAACCAGCTGGAACTGGTGATCTAGAACTGCTCCTGGTGAACAAATCTTTCATCTGTTTCAAGTGATTAGTTTTATCATGAGACATTTGATGGCAGAGAAAGCCTTCTGCTGGGAGAATGGTGAATTCCAAGGGACTGTAAAATGAATATAAATATCTGCTCATATCTGCACAGAATTTCTATATGGTCATTTCATAAACCATACCACAATCACTTTTCATCAGTGTTTCCCACAGAGGACTTAGGAAATAAATACAAGTATGAGTTCAAACGGGGAAGTATTGTGTGTTTGGAAATGCAAATACCATTCAGGGTAGTCACGACAATAGACTATGTAATGAAGGTTTGTAATGAGACAATGACAGATTAAACTTATATTTTACTTATAGTCTATAGATAAATTGCCCAAATAGCAAATGCCATTGATAAAAAACATACACACAACACCCCAAACAAAAAAGTATAGTCTTGTATTTCTTTGATTGCAATGTTCAGATCTCCTTATTATGTAATGAAAATAATATAAAGAGTGAGCTGACAGGAAGGTCCAAAGTAAAAATTTTGAGGGTTTTGACAAATTAACAAAGTCGAAGAGACGTAAATTGTCCTGCCTACATAACTATTTATAACCATAATGATAAAACCACTTGGGACTGAGGTGAGAATTCAAACTCAACTTTGAGACTTAGGGCATCATCAACTCTGTTCAATTTATCATTACAATGTCTCAACCAACAAAATTGAAAAAACATCCATATTCTTGCTGCAAAGTAATTAAGGGTCTTACTCACATACTTTGATTATTGACGGCTTAGACAAGAAATGGTGCAGGAGAGAAATAAGAGAGTTTCATAGAACACGAGGGGTTCCTACTGACTGCCATTGTCTGTGGGATCTGGGAATCAGAGAGACTTTACAGCCAGCACTCAGGCTACAGGTTGTAAGACTGCCCGGTACGCTAACGAGACATTACAAATAAAAAGGAGGACGATAATTTCTGGCTCCATTATCTTAAGGCAGCCAAGATTAAAACTGTAAAGTTTTCCAAAATTTTCTGCCAAGAATAAAAATTTAAAATTCATGGAAAAATGATTCTCCTGAATTCATTAATGTCTCTTCCCGCCTGTAGATTTTTCCCAGCTCTGTAAACTTACTGGGACCCTCTAAGTTGTCAAAGAAAGTTTGCAATGAATTTAAACATCAATGGTCTATATTTATTTGTAACAAAACATGACAGAAACAGTGAATCTAAATACTTCTTTTTTATTTTCATTTTGTATCCCATTCCTTTCTTTGAATAGCTCATCTTTATTGTACTTTTCCATTACCAGTTACTCCTTCATACCCTCTTTCACCGCCACTCAACACTCCCCTCCCCTGTAATCACTCCTGCTGTCCCTGTCCATGACTTTTTTCCTCTTTTTTTGGCTCAATCCCTCCACCTGCAACCCCCCCCCCCCACCCCAGCCAGTGCCATCAGCCTGGCTCTCCATCTGTGAGTCTGTCTCTATTATGCTTGTTAGTTCGGTTTGTTCATTAGATTCCATGTATGAGTGAAATCATATGCTACTTGTCTTTCTGTGCCTGGCTTATTTCACTCAGATAAATACATATAACCTAAAATATAAAATTAGATGAAAACCAATCTTTTCAGTTCCTTTGCAGAATATAATAAAGCAACATTTGCAAATTTCAGAGGAGAAAAGAATATGACTCAAGGAATACACATCCAGTAAGAGTATGATTCATGGGAGAGGGGAAATGAAAGACACTTTCAGATTTGCAGCATTTAGACTATGCATCACTCATGTGTTCTTCTGATGAATTAATGAATCAAATCCCCTTTGAAAGGCATTCCAATCAGCAAGTCAACAAGACGAAGGCTCAAAAAAGGGAGGATATCATATAGAATGATGGAAAAACAAAACCAACTGGAATTAGAATCTCCTACTGAACTTAATGAATATTAGTTAAATCCCTGAAGTTTGTACTGTACTCTCAATTGCTAATTTGGTGACTGAACCTAACTTACATACAAAGACATCTTTCCTGAATTAGATACATGTGTAAAAAATAAGAACAAAACTTTCAGGTTATTTCAGTGATACATGAGAAGATGAGGAGGTACTGACTTGCTAAAGTATTCCACTTATTCAAAGAAGAGTCCAATGATACATTTTCATTCTTGAAATTGTTAAAGAAATATACAAATATCTATATTTAAAATTTGAAAGGTAATAGTATATAGGATACAATTGGAATGTAAAATCTTTAAGTCATGGGACTGGCATGATAATTGTAAACCATGGAAGACTAAGAACACTTGATTATCATAGAAAAGTTAGGATATTAAGAGAAGAAAATCATAAGTCATAACAATATATAATATGAAATTCAATAAAAATAATGAAATCAAAACATCAATGCTCACAATAGAGGTGACTAGCTTAAATTTCCCTTTGAAAAGAAAAATTCAGTTTATGATGAAATGAAATTTTAGCATTTTGATATTAATAAGAATCGCACTTAAAGGAAGTTACATTGTGAAAAGGATAACAATGAAGATATGGTAAGTACATGTCAGGCAAATGCAAAGTAAAGAGCGAGCAGTATTAGTAACTGAAAACAGAAGTTACAGCTAAGATTTTTAATATTCTACTGTTAAAAACCTATAAACCACAATATAGAGCTAAGCCATAAACCTTTATGCACATGGCAGAAACATACATAAACTTAGGAGCTATTTAGAAGCTGTCTAGAAAAACACAAAACTAAAGCATGCTTGAAGAATTGTTTAACACACAGGTTTAAGTCAAATAGATCGATTATTCAAAACATAAGTAGGGATACAGAATATCTAACAAGCTTGATTTAGTACTATATATTGAATCTTGGTACCTACAGACAATATTATAAATTTTCTTTCATATATAAATGGTGTATTTAGAAAATAATTAACTACATTAGGCCTAAAAAGTCAATAATTTCTAATAAAATAAAAATACTACTATTAATAGTAATAAAACAAATGATTAGAAATATTTTAACAGCTATATAACAATTCTCATATGGATATGATAATATCAAAATAAAAATTTAAGACTTTTTAATATATGAACTATAATGAAAATGGATTTGCCTAAGTGGTACACAAAGAAAAAAATTTAATCTTAAATGTATTCATATTTAAATAAGAAAAATTGTAATACCTTGACTAAGTATTTATTATACTTAAGAAATTAAAAAAGACAATGAAATACTTCAAAATATTTTAAAGAAGAAATTAATAAAGATATGTTTTATAAATAGATTAAGCATAGATAAAACAGATGAACTTAGACCTTACATATACCAATAATTGGTTCTTTAAGAGGACAATAAAACAATTTCCATAATACTAATCAAGAACAAAAAAGAATATTTTTACACATGTCATTAAAAAATAAAATATAAATAGAAAAACTTGAAGCTTTAATAGAATACATTCAATACTTACTAATAAATATAAAAATCTGGAAAGTTCCAGTCAAAACACCATTGAAACAAACATTGCAAAAAAGAACACTCAAAAAGCTATTGTCTCACAAGAAAATCAGGTAAACCCTTGTTTAATTTTTCACATGAGTTCTGTAAAACTTAAGAAAAAAACATGAAGTCTCATGTTTTTAAGGCATCTTTAGCTATTTTAGTGCAAGGGAATCCCAGGCATCTTTAATTATTCTAGAGCAAGGGAACAAGCTTCTGTAAAAGATCAGATAATTAATATAGTGGCTTAGAGAGCCATGAGGTCTTTGTTCCACATACTCAACTTTGCTCATAGGATAAAGCAGGCCTGGACAGACAACATGTGATCCAATTGGCATGATGTGTTTCAGGAAAGCTTTATTTACAAAAGGAGGTGTTAGGCAGGTCCTAGCCTGCAGGCTATAATTGCCACTCTTGCCCTACCATGTTGACCTTCCCAACTCATTTTATGAAGATTACATAAAGCCAGGGACCAAAATCTGACCATGACAAATCACAAAGAAAATTAAAGATTAATCTCATTAGGATTAAATATGCAAAAATCTTTATTGAAAATTATCAACTCTAATCCAGCAATAGACTAAAAGAATAACACATTAATAGTATTAATCTTAGCATTGCAAAGACAGCTGCTCTTAAAAGATATATTATGCTAATAAGTTTTCACATTAAAATGGTAAAGGAAAATGTGACTTATTTTAATTGATATTTCCAAAATATATAAAAAGGCTTAGTATCCTCTCTTTAACATAAACAAGCAGCCCTGGCTGGTGTGGCTCTGTGGACTGAGCGCTGGCCTATGAGCCATAGAGTGGCCGGTTGGATTCCTAGTCAGGGCACATGCCTGGGTTGCAGGCCAGGTCCACAGTAGGGGGTGCATGAGAGGCAACCACATATTGATGTTTCTCTCCCTCTCTTTCTCCCTCCTTTCACCTCTATCTACAAATAAATAAGTAAAATCTTTAAAAAAATAAACAAGCAAGGAAAATACAACCAAAGACATTGAAATAAAGAACAAACTGACAGTAACCAGAGAGGGAAGCGGGGAGGGATAATACAGGAAGGGCCATCAAAGAACATGCATACAGGACTCACGGACAAAGACAAAGGAGGTAGGTTTGAGGGTGGGAGGCCAGAGGTTTTGGGGGTGAGGATGAAAATGGAGACCACTGTACTTTAATATTAATAAAATAAATAAATAAATATAAGAAATATAATAACTTTAATAATATAAATAAAAGAAACTTTAGTTAAATTGAAAAAAAGAATTTATCTGAAAAAATACAGATGTATTTAATGATAAAACACCAAATGAATTCCAGAATAAGACAAGAAATATTAGTATTGATTTTATTATTTAGTTTGTATTATGATAATAGATGAGGTATGAATACTGAAATATTAGTTTAGCAATACGACTTGTTTAAACATTTTTAAACAAGTTTTTCCTATATTAAGTATAACCAAATACATATTCTTAAGAAAATATATTTGAAAATTGTATTTATAATAAAAACAAAAATACAAAACCTTTATTAACTTAAGGAATATGCAGACTATATAAAAATTTTCAATGTATATGAGACACCAAAGGAAGTAAATGAAGAGACATAACATGCTATGGGAAACCACTTATTGTTACACAGATGTCTCTTCCAAAATTAATTTATAGATGCTATTCAATTGCAACTGAAATACTAACAGCATTTAATGAGGGGTGAAGGCAGTGAAGAAGGTAACTTCACTGATAAAATGCAGGAGGATACACTACACGTGACCCGCGGTGTGGGCAATGAGGGGAGAGGGCGGGCGTGGTCGAGGTGGAGAAAGGGGGAAGAAGCAGGAACAACTGTAACAGCATAGATACTAAAAAAAGATAAACACACAGAGAGACTGTAATACATGAGTATGTACAATGAGTTGGGGAGTAGTTGGACCTACAGTATGTTATGTTAAAATCAGTTGTAAAGGGAAAATAAATAATCATAGTACTGAAGTCACTATAGTAAAGAAATTCATGGAAAATAATACAAAATTCAAAGACTTAACTAAATGAACATTGATAGTTTATTATATGGTAAAAATGGCATTCCAAACAGGTGCAAAAGTTTGAACTATTAATAAATATTATTGAGGCTACCTGTTAATAAAATTTATAAAACTTTTTGGAAGAAAATTCATAATATATAAATAATATCTAATATTTGCATCCCTTAAAGTAGTTTTGACTTTAAGAATACTTCCCAGGGGCCTGGCTGGTATAGCTCAGTGGATTGAGCATGGGCTGGGAATCAAAGGGTCACCTGTTCAATTCCCAGTCAGGGCACACGCCTGGGTTGCAGGCCAGGTCCTCAGTGGGGGCCACATGAGAGGCAACCACACATTGATGTTTCTCTCTCTCTCTCTCTCCCCCTTCCTTCCCCTCTGTCTAAAAATAAATAAATAAAATCTTAAAAAAAAAAAAAAAAGAATGCTTCCTGGGGAAAAAATCAGGCAACATGTTGATTATAATGACTTTTATTACCTATTGCACTGCAGTAGAAAAAACTCAAAATAATCTAATGTCAAACAATTAAAAATAATTAAATAAAATGTATTCAATGAAACAGTGAAATATTATGCAGTCATTAAAGTTCTTAATGTTTATATGTATGCATATATATCTGTATGTATATATACACATATGCACATCCAAGTCTATGTATATCTATATCTATATACACATAGACATTTCTATATATACATATATCTAAATATCTATGTATACCTTTATATATATAAGCAGATACCTGTGTATAATATGTATTATAATACACAGATATATTTATATCTGGATATGTGTGTGTGTGTATATATATGAGGGGGAACCCCCCAAAACTGAAATAATCTTCTAAAGCATGGGCCCCTTAGAGTATACAGGTTTCCCCCACTGTGTGAGTGTTCTAGGAACCCATCTGTATCAGTGTACCAGCTGGTGGTGTTGTGAGAGGCTGTGTTCGGCTTCATTAAAATTTTTTTTATACTCTTTCAACATGTTTGCCCATTTAATGATGGGTGATTTATGAGCACAACTGCCTACACAGCACTGAGTGTTCAGCAGTTTTTGAACAAAAATGGTGTGACCCCCCAGGCCCCACTCTCCTTATTCACCCAATCTTGCACCAAGTTACATTTTTGTTTCCCCAGATGAAAAAAGTCCTCAAAGGGAAATATATTGCTGATGGCAAAGAGATGAAACAAGAAATGGCAGAAGCACTAAAAGGCATCAAAATTAATAGTTCAAAAACTGTTTTGAACAGTGGGAAACAATGTCTTGATAGGTATATTGCATCAAATGGATACTACTTTGAAGGTGATTTAAGCTTAAGCATGTGAGAATAAATACACTATTTTTTATAAATAAATTTCTCTTTTTTGATCCCTCTTCATAAATATACACACATCCAATATATAAGGTCTGTCCAAAAAGTATCATGTCAGTAATATGTAAAATAGAGAGATTTATTGAAGAAGATACAAGATACAAGAAACATTGCTCATAGGAAGATGATGCCTCAATTCCCTTCAAAGTAGGCACCTTGGGACTTCACACAGTTCCAACTGCCATCAATTGCCCTATCATATTTTACTGAATCTCATTGGTGGTCTGAAATCTCTTCCCCTTCAAAGGTGATTTTAGTTTTGGGAAAAGCAAGAAGTTGCAGGGTGCCAAATCTTGGCTATAAGGGGGCTGAGTCATCTGGGTGATTTGATATTTTGCCGAAAAACTCTGCATGAGACATAATGCATGAGCCGGCGCGTTGTTGTGGTGAAGCTGTCAATCACCAGTTGCCCATAGCTGTGGCCTTTTGAATAGTTTCTGAAGAGGAATGGTCAAGCTTAACGCAAATTTTGATGCAGGTTTATTGCCCTACTCGCTCAGTCATTTTAAATTCAACGGCCACACAGTACACGTGCTCACTCAATGGCATCTACCATGCCTACTTCCTAGCATAGTGAAGTCATCATTGTTCATGCATACATATTCAGCCCACTCTCTTTGGCTCCCAGGTTAAGACAATGTAGTGCAAACCATTCTTGTTATATTAACAATGGTTGGACAGACCTCAAAAATATATATTATATATACATACATATACATATTTATATATGAATACACATACGTGCATGCAGATTTTTGTGCATATACATACTTAGAAACATATCTAAAATATATAGATATGATTAAGTGAATAAAGCATATTGTAAAATGGTATAAAACCATTTTTCAAAGTAATGAAACATATATATTGTTCATTTATTTATAGTTAGGAAAATGTGTCTGTGTATGTATACACACAACTGAAGCTGTTTGCTCTTGAATGGTGGGATTAGAGATTATTTTTATTCTTTCATTTGCTTTTCTACATTAAATGAAATTTGTTTACATTGACCTTTATTGTCAAGGAAAAAAAGACCATTTGATTTTAAAATATATAATAAATAGTGGAACCAATATTTGTTCTCTCAATGAAAGGTACTTTTTAAAATATAGATTGTTTCTGGATCCTTTTTTCTTCTTATTCTGATTGGTTGTTTTTTGCTTCCTTGTTTCAAATCATTGATTTTATTCCTTGGCTTCATTCACTTGACTGTCGTTTCCCTGTAAATTGTTCTCTATTTCAATTAGTATATTCTTAATTTCTGACTGGATTTACTTTATGCTATTGATGTCCTCACTAAGTTCCTTGAGCACCCTTATAACCAGTGTTTTGAACTCTGCATCTGGTAGGTTGTTTGTCTCCATTTTGTTTAGTTTTTTTCTGGAGTTTGGTCTGTTTTTCATTTGGACCATGTTTCTTTGTCTCCTCGTTTTGGCAGCCTCCCTGTGTTTGTTTCTATGATTTAGGTAGAGTTGCAATGACTCCCTGTCTTGGTAGCATGACCTAATGTAGTAGGTGTTCAATAGGGTCCAGCCTGAGGTACACCCTTTGTGTGGCTGAGTACACCCTCTTCTTACAGTTGAGCCTTGGTTGCTGTCGGTAGGTCAATGGGAGGGATTTACCCTGGCCAGTCAGCTGCAAGGATTGGCTGTGACCACTGACCACCAAACTCTGCCCTTCGTAGAGGATCAGCTGTGCAGGCGCATCATGGTGGTACTCCACCGTGGTCCGTAGTTGTCCACTGGGTGCACAGGCTTTGGAGTTTCCCGGGTGATGCAGGCCAAGGTCAGCTACTACCTGTGTTTTGCCCCAGGACCACACTGCCTAAACTATAAAGCAATCTGAGATGGTTCCTCCTTATGCTGGGTTAGAGATTCCCAGGTGAAGCCAAGTTGTGAATCTAGGCTGGCTACTGGTAGTTCAGAAAAAAGTTATAAGCAGCTTCTGGGACAACTTCTAGCATTCCAACATTTGCATCATAAGGGTGCCAGAAAGAGAAGAGAAAGATCAAGAAATTGGAAATATATTTGAAAATATATGAAAAGATGTTCAACTTCACTAGCTGTTAGGGAATTACAAATAAAAACTACAATGAGATACCATCTCACACTTTGTCAACATGGCTATTATTAACAAGACAAATAATATCAAGTGCTGAGGAGATCTTGGAGAAAAAGGAACTCTCATTTGCTGCTGGTGGAAGTATTAACTGGTACAGCCACTATGGAAAACAGTATGGTGGTTTCTCAAAAAATTAAGAATAGAGTTACCACATGACTTAATAACTCCAGGAAATCTACTTGAAAAATTTAAAAACATTTATTTGCAAAGTATACACCTCTATGTTCAATGCAGCATTATTCATAGTGGCCAAGACATGGAGACAACCCAAGTTTCATTTAATAGATGATTGGATAGAGGAGATGTGATACATCTATACAATGCCATAAGAAAAGATGAAATACTGCCATTTGCAATAAAAATTTCCTAGTTGCTATTATGAAGGTTCTTTCAAGTTAGAAGACAATGACTGGATAGGTGCATTACTATAGGCCCTCAAGTAAGTCATTTAAATGGAAGAGAGATATTTGAGCAACAATAAAAAATAAATGGAAGAGAGAGGTAAGTTGTTCAACTTTCTTGATGTACATACTGAAAGCTAAGCTCTATAAAGGTAAGAGAACTTGTCAAGAACCAACCATCTGCTCATCCATCTGATATTTACTCAGTTTACTTTGTGCAAGACATTGAATTATTTGCTGAAGATGAGTTTCTTTTGCCATTAAAGTTATGGTCAAATACATGGTATTCTTGTTTAGATATTATAATAAACCAGAATACTAGGTTTTGAAAATCTCAACCTCCATATCCCACTCTGAGATTACTTAAAAATATAATAAAATGTAACAACTGAACCTAAGAAACAAATACAAAAACTAAGCAAACAACTAGAACAGGAACACAACCAGAGAAATGGAGATCACATGCAGGGTTATCAGTGGGGAGGGGGAGAGGAAGAATGGAGGGAGAAAGGTGCAGGGAAAAAGAAGCATAATTGGTAGGCATACAATAGACCGGGAGAGATCAAGAATGGTACAGGAAACAGAGAAGCCAAAGAACTTATATGTACAACCTATGGGCATGAACTATGGGGGAAGGAATGCTGGAGGGGGGGACAGGGTGGAGTGGGAATAAAGGGGACAAAAAATTCAGAAAACTGTAATAGGATAATCAATAAAATATACTTAAAAATACAATAAAGTATAAAGTTAAATAAAAGAATCTCTAGAGTGCCATCCAGGCAACAATATTGTTTTGTTAAAAGTACAGCAATTCCGATGTGCACCTAATGCTGCACACGCCTCAAGTGGAAGAATACATACTGATCAAGTAATTGCAAGTGTTCCAAGTGCTGGGAATTACTGCCGAGAAGTGTGAAGTCTCCTGGCATCTCAAGGATGTTTCTACTATATGTTGTTCCTCTCTTGAGGTAGCTAAGTGTCATCATTTATGGAGATATCCTATTAAAATGACTTAGATGTAAAGTATGACACTGATCCTCAAGTACTAGAATACATTACTCTCAAAAGCATACATGTTCTTCAAGGCTCTAAATGAGTAAGTTGTAGAGTTACAGGTATTGTGAATACGCGATGGGATTGTACTCTGACAAAGAAATCTCATGAAAACGCAAATACTCTATGCTGCTCACGTCATAGGAGTTCTGATTAAAATTAAGATGTGTAATGTTTTTTCAAATATTATATCGATTTTTTCTTTTAGGAGGGGTAGTGTTCATACCAATAGGTTTAGGAAATATGAGAACGTTCCATATTGATGTTTATTATTATTCTTTGGCTTTATTTTATGGCAAATATGCAAATAAGTTTAGCTTATTATATCAGAAATATAAAGCTAATATGACATTGGACCATGTTAGAACCTAAATTATTGTATATTGGTATTAGAAGTTCTAAAACTTCAGAAATTAAACTGCAATTTTACTTTTAATTTTTTTCGAGTCATAAATGCAAAAACCTTCAAATGCTAGTAATTAAAATGAAAAGTCAAAAATCCTTCTCAAGACAAACAGGGTACAGCAAGTTTTTAAAACAATATTTTTCAAGATGACTTTTTTGTGTGACTTTCTATATCTTCGATACCCAGATATACGATACACAACATAATGACACCATATAAATTGTATCCCTTTGACCAAATAGCAAACAACTTAAAAAGACTTTTTTACAATTGTTTTTATGAATTGTCCTACCATATATAAATTCATATTTAAAACTCTTGTAATATAACTTCATATCTTTCATTTCCTAATTCACAGTAAATTTAATGCAAAGTATGTTGTTGTCAGTAGCTAAATGCAGCCAAATAAACTCTAATGATATCATGTAGAAAATGAAATGCCAACCGAAACTTGAACAGCTTCCTATTTTGCTTTGCTGAATTTACACAGCAAACTGGAACCATATGATATGCAGCAGCTCCTACCATGATTTAATTTGCATCCTGAGAGAAATGTGCTAACTTATCAATGGTGCCAACAGACATTCTGGAGAAATGCTGAAGCTACTACATCTAATAGAAGAGAAAGTCACCCACGTTAGCCCAGAGGACTCTGATCTTTCAAACACATCAGTGCAATGGACAGACATCTACAATTCTCCATATCTATTTTTATATTGCATCTATTCATTTTTCTGACTGCCCCAGGATTCATTACAAATTTCAGACTCCAAATGTGCCTGGCTGAGTGTACGGGTATGTATATATGGGTATGCGTTGTTTTCGAAGTTTTCTTTTCCAAAAGAACATTTGGCCCCTGAAGTAAGCTGCTGAACATTTTTGTATTCTCTGTCTAAATGTATTAGACACCAGCTGAAACACACATCTATTTCTCCTTCCAAGGTAAAAAAGCTTTCCTGAGAAGAGTAAGTGAGGACAGGTCTAAAAAATTATATATGGAGCCTCTCTCCCCCAACAGATGGACAGAAGCCTCTGGAGATCTGTATACTTCTAGGGAGCTTGGTTCTGCAGGTTGATTAGCGAACTCTAGGAGGGTTGTCAGTGAAGGATGGAAATCTCAGGCTAAGAAAGATTGTTTTATTGCAGTCTCAGCACATAATACTCACACTGTACTCTGGGGACATGCGGCCTGCACAAAGCCATGTGTCTGTGTGCATGAAGAGGAAACATGTGTCAGCAGAGCTTTAATTTATTGCCACAAGCGTGAGTACCATTGTGCAACACAAGTATGCAAGAAAGCCTTACTGTTCAGGTGAGTTTTGCCAGGCAAAGAGCAATAAATATGAATGAGAGAGAATGTGACAGCCAAATTGCAGAAAATTACATTGGTGTTTATAGCATTTAGTTAGATGTTGAACCACTTGTAGCATCTGGGAAGAACTATTGATTTAGTGATAGATTATGAAATTATCTCTGAAAGGAAGCAATCAATTGTAAACCCTTCATCCATGCAGTTGTTAAAGTGTCTTAACTGTCACATATCTGTCACAATGATATTTGCTTCTGGCTATGACAACCTAAATATGTATGCGTCAAAGTGGTCCAATGACACTATGGATTTTTTTTTTTTTTTTTACGTTTTGATCGCTTTTAATAAATACTTTTTTGAAGATTTTTAAAAATTTTTACTTTTTTATAGTTGTCCAATTTTTCCCCCTTTGCCCTCCTCCACACATCCCATCCCCCGCTCCCATAGTCAATCCCCACACTGTTGTCCATGTCTGTGGGTCATTCATGCATGTTCTTTATCTAGTCCCTTCCCCTTCTTTCCACCATTATCCTCCTCTCTGCTCCCCTCTGGTCATTGTCAGTCTGTTCCCTGCCTTCCGCCTGTGGTTCTGTTTTGTTCATTAGTTTATGTTGTTCATTAGCTTCCTCTTACAGGTGAGATCATAAGGTATTTGTCTTTCACTACGTCTACAGCCATACCACCCTGAATGTGCCCCATCTCTTCTGATCTCAGATTAAAACAGATCAGTTAATACCAGAGTTGTTTCCCTAGTTCCAACCAGGATTCATTTCTCAATAATTTTTCTCTGTCCTTTGAAAGACGTGAACTCTCCAGTCTTTCGACCCAGACAGGCCCAATCACACTATGAACACCTACTACATGTGAGACATTTTAACATGAATGCACTCAATTTACACCACTCACTTATTACATATTGTTTTTCTTTTGCAGCTACAGAAATGGTGAGAAAACTGAATGGTCACTCAGCTGGTTGATGGTAGCTAGGATAAGATTGTAGGTCAATGTGTTTTTATCATAAAATTGGTGCTTTTAATCACTACACTATGCATTTGTTTTTTCATGGAAACCAATTTGGAGCTACACAAAAACTTCTACAATCAAAAACAAAATCCTAAAGTTATAAGAAAATGTGAAGTCATTTAATTAAACATACTAGCACTTGAGTTACCCCTGCTACCACATCCCTAAGTGACAATCACTGAATCTCTGCCTGAATAATCCCAATGGCAGCAGGTCACTACTCCATTCTTTGGGTTTATTTTTTTGAGGGACATACTATGTCCATTTATTACAAAACTCAATAGTTCCAATAATAAGCAAATATATACCCTCAATACTTCCAAACTTTACTACTTCTAAATTTGATCTACAAACTCATTGCAAAAAAGAAAAATCACTGTTAACATTGGCTTGAAAATTATCAAACCAATTTTATAATTGATTTAAAAATACAAAGAAACAAGATAGTTTAGGACTTTTGTGGATTAAAATATATATATATATCTGGAGCATTTTCCCTACCAGCTTTTAAACTGCAACATTTTGGGCTATGTGAAATAATCCATCCCCTCACAAAATAAATAAAATAATGAAAATAAAAAACCCGGATCACATCTAATTATCTAATGCTAGAATGTATTTAGAGATAGTTGCATTATCGGCAAACTCATCCTTCTATTGAGCTAAAATCTTTCTACCAACAGCATTTCTAACCTCTGAGAAACACTGAAGAAGTTTATATCCTCTTCTACTGAGTCATGACATTATTTTTCAGAACAAAAATACAGAAGAGAGTATAAAACCTGCTTCAAGAATTTTAAAAGTGCTACATACTGGCTTGAAAGTAAATTACATTTATTTAAATGTTCATATCTAGTTCCTACGCAATTGATTTCCCTAAATGAATAGGACATTAATGCATTCCAGACAGAATACACCAGTTGTTGACATCTATTCCAGAATCAGAGGTCTTGGTGAGCATTTGGTATGAATAGTAGTTAGCACAGAAGAAATATGTTAAGATGTCAAAGGTATGCGTCTTTCAAGCTTGCAGAGAGAGTTGGGCTTGCTTAACCTGTAGATTTTGCCATCTGTATAATGGGAACAACAGAATGTACTACAGCCTTTTACTGTGTAAACCTCTAGAAGTCTTTCACCTTCAAAAATTAAGCAAAAAATTAATATTTTACTTTACAGGCAGCTATTCATTGGTCTTTTGGGATATAATGAGTGCAGGTTGTGATTAACTTAGTGGAGTAACATTCAGTGTTGGGATACTGTGCACAACACTCATCATAGACATGTTTGGTTTTTTTTTTCTGTGTGACAAATATTCACCTGCAAATATAATCTTAAATGTATTATTTTAAAATTGAGACTTCTCTTTGTTTGTAAACAATTATAACCAGTTAATATAAGTAAGACTTGGGATACAGATGTTTATATGGCAACATTTTACTTTAGATATGATTTCTTTTAGCGTGAACAAATAAACTGCAGAAATATAGCAAATGAGATTTCAATCAATAATGAGTACTATTCATTTGGTATTCTGCAGCATCACATATAGACAAACTCAATGCTAACTAGAGTAATTTCATATTAATGTTTTTAAAAATACATCAGACAGATTGGCAGTCATAAAATAGTTATGGGGATATTGTGTACAGCTTAGGAAATGCAGTCGAGAATATTATAGTAACTATGTATGTGGTTAGGTGGGTACTGGCAATACCGGCAACCAGGAGGACGCTTTGTAAAGTATATGATTGTCTAACTATTATCACTGTTCTGTATACCTGAAACTAATACAAAATAATATTGAATGCAAATTGTAATTGATAAAGAGAAAAAGAAAAAAATCAAGTAGAAAAATCTGGAGAACATCACATGGAGTAAAGGATTCTACAAGTTCTGTGCAAAAGGTTTTCATTAAAAAGCCTGAAGTTGGTGGTAGTGTTGGTAGCCATACCATGGGGGTTGATGTGAAGACCATATGTCAGGCTTAATATAAAAACTCCATAGATCTTAGCTGTTGCTGCCATTCCTACAGCTCAGCTTCTTTACCTGACTCCCTTCTTAGTACACAATGACTCCAGACCAGGAAATCTTTTTATTCATTCAAAAAAGACATTATTTGGGCTGGTTTGCCTGTCGGGTAAAGATTGGATCCAGTTGCTGCAAAAAGGGAACCCGCGTGTCTGTTCATTCTCATTAGATGTTGTCAAGCCTTGCTAATTCCAGACTGTTCTCAGACACTAGGGAGAGGGAAGAGAATCAGAATGCAAATTTTCATGTACTAAGATGCCCTTGAAAATCAGAAGTTCTGTTGCCTGCTTCCTCCACCTAATCCAAAACTCCGCTTTCAAAATCATCGACTGCAGAGCGGACATCAGTTTTGGAAAGGGAGTGAGCAAACTGTTTTCTACCAAGCAATATTTGGGATAACTGGGGAACAATTCCTCCAGATTCTCATAGTTCTGACAGCCAGTCCCAGCCACCTCATGCTTTCATCTCAGGCCTCACAGGATGCACACAGCACATAGATTCTGAAACAAGTTTTCCAGAGGATATTATATTCTCTCCAAGGAATACTTCCTTCCATGTAACATAATCTATGGATCCAATTAACACCAACTTTTGTAATTGCCAAATGTAAAACAAAAAGGAAAATTGATCCCAGAATAATGATTCCCTTTCACGGTCCACACCCCTGCCCTAACCATGGCTCTGTAACTACAAAAATATATGAAACAATTCATTTTCTAACTACATTCCCTGTACAATCAGAAATACTGTACATTTGCAACAGGATGCTTGTTTCATCTCAATCGCTACCATTTGCATGCCAGAATGCAAATAGATTTTTGGAGCATGACACAAAATTAATATTTAGAAGAGGAAAGAATAATCAGTTGCTTTTCTCCCTAAGTCCCTTTAGAATCCACAGAGAAAAAAAGAGACAATGAATATACATGCATATAGTTATAAAATGAAGATGTTGAAACACAGCCTTTTCAGTAGAGGCAGTGGGGTAATACACAGTACTCTTGTTTAACTTAATTGCTTGACTCTCTGCAGGCTTGCTTCCCTCTTAGAACCAGTGCCCTATGTGGCAATGACCTTTCCAGGCCAGTCCACAAGCATTAGTTCACACCAGGAGCTAAGCAGTGAAGTGTAGCTGCAAGTGTAAGAGACTTGGATGAGACTTGTGCTATCACTTGCTACTTATGTGGAATGAGGTTAATCATTTAATCTTTTTGAGCCTCAATAAGGTCATCTATGAAATGTGCACACTAAAACTTTCCCCCTAGGGTTCTAGAAAAATAAGAGACTATAATTGTAACCTACTTAGTGCATAATATAAACTCACAATATGGTGCTTATTAATATAGCCACTAAATAGTACATACTAATTACTAGTAACTATACCTAGTTATTAAGTAGGACAATGCTTTTTGTGAAAATGGGAAAACGAGAGCTTCAAGGCTCACTTGCAGAGGTCAGTGCTCTATTCAAAGAACAGACAAAGAAAGACCCATCCTTCATTGGAACCCTAGACATTGGTTACAGAAGAGGTGATTAGGGAACGAAAACTACTGCAGATGGTACCTTCCCTCTGTAGTGTGTTACACAGTTTAAAAACCTTGCACACATGAACTGCTTGCCACCACCCCCAGCTTACAAAAACCATTCTCTCTAAAAACTTCCAAATTAAATGGCTTCAGAAATTCTTTTTACATGATTTCAGAAGTCTAGTGCCTTCCACAAAACTTTTAAGGGCACTAGAAATGCGTATACTCTCTTGTCCTTCCCCTTTGTATTCCTGATTTCTTCATACAGCCTCACCTATGGATGCCGTCTGCTGGCTGCCCTGCTTTGCACCCCATCCCCATCCCCCCCATTGGCCACGACCTTACCTCCCCATTCCTAAGAAACACAAGACAGAATATATAGGGTGGGGCACAGGGTTGCACAAAAACAACTAGGTTTAAATATTAGACATCTTAATGTAAACTTCTTCCTGTGGGCTACGCTCTTTGATATTCTTCTATCCTGTATTATCCTTACACTGTGCAGTCCTGCTCTGCCCTGCCCTGTCTTGTCTTTCCTCTCCTATCTCATAATTTGGTATTCTACTCCATTCCTTACTCTAGTCTGTTTTTAAAATTCTGGAGGTATCATCATACTGATTTCACAATCCCCTGACTCATGCCCACAATTTAACACAGTATTCTAGTCCCCCTATGTCTATCTGGAGCAGTCAGGGATTGCAGCTAGAGAGCCCTGATTTTCAAACTAAAGATACTATCTGCCTTTAAAAATTCACATTGCCAGCACTATTTATTAAATAAACTAGCTGTAGCCCATTGTATGTGTTTGTTTTCTTGTCCAATATTAATTGATGATAATGGTAGGAGTATATTTCTGGGCTTTTTATTCTGTTCCATTGAGCTATGTGTCTGTTTTTATGCCATTCCCATGCTGTTTTGATTGTCCTTCTTTCTCAGGATGGCTGTTGCTATGTAGGGCCTGTTGTGGTGCTACATAAATTTTTAGAAATATTTGTTCTACTTCTGTGAAATATGTCATAGGTACCTTATAGGAATTTGATTGAATCTACAGATTGCTTTGGGTAGTATGAACATTTTTTTTTTATTGTTGTTAAATTACAGTTGTCTGCATCCTCCCCCCT
>PVJI01020601.1:0-28662 GCA_004026765.1 Micronycteris hirsuta | reverse complement strand
GGGAAGTTTTCCTTCATTATCTGTTCAAAAATACGTTCAATTTCTTGGTGTTCCTCTTGTCCTTCTGGCAGCCCTATGATCCGGATATTGGGTCGTTTACAAATGTCTCTGAGGTTCCTGAGACCCTCCTCATTTTTTTGAATTCTTGTTTCTTCCTTCTGGTCCACCCCATTGGTTTGAGATCCAACCTCCTTTTTTTCCTGTTGGTTCCCTGTAAATCTTCCTCCATTATCCTTATCATATTCTTCATCTGTTCAATTATTTGCATCCACCTATCTTCCAGTTTTGTTAGCATTTTGATTACAAGCATTTTAAACTGCGCATCTGATAGGTTGACTATGTCGTCATCCGTTAGTTGTAATTTGTTCTGATCTTTCATTTTGGCCATTTTCATTCTTTTTATCTCGGTGTACTTGTCGGCTCGCAGGTGCCTGCAACCTGGGTCGCTTTTTGGATGACGTTGCCTCTGGGGGCGGGGCCTGGGAGGAAGCAATGGCGACCTCCGATCACTGTGGGCTCCCATCACTCCTCCACTTCCCAGTTCCCCACCGCCTTTTCTGCTAGACTTGGTTCTGCTGGCTCAGCCCTGGCCTCTCCAGCAGCGTCGCCGGCTTGCAGGATTCACCTGTTGTTCGGGGGTCACGCCCTGTTCAGGCACTGGCGGCATGAGTCCCTCCGTGAGAGCTGCCTCTCACTCTGTTCTTCCACCTGGTACTGCCCCGCTTACCAGCCTGGATGTTCGTCTTCTCCTACCTCCTGGGTGTCGAACTTCCCTTCAGTTCGATTCTGTCCGTTCTGGTTGTTTAATTTTTCACTACTGCGTTCGTTGTTTAGACACTCTGGATGTGCGGGCGGCGAGTGCGTCCACCTACGCCGCCATCTTGGCGGAAGTCCCTATTTTGCTTGTTTCTAAGCTTCATCTAAATGGCATTCCATGGCTTTCCTTCTACAAATTGCTTTTTTCTTTTTATGCCTTATGTTGATACATGACATTCTGGTTCGTTCATTTTCACTGCTATGTAGTATTCTACTTAAACATATAAAATATATTCATGATTGTCCTGTGTGTGGACAGCAAAGTTACTTCCAATTTTTCACTATGATAAACAGGGTTGCTGTGAACATTCTTGCAGGGAGAGGTCTTGTTCAAGTATAAATATATATATATATTCCTGATTTAGCACCATTACTCTGACTGTTTCCTCAGTCTGAAATGTTCCTCACCCAGAAATGCACGAGACTCACCTATTCAGGTCATCTCCAGATCTCCCCTTCTCAGTGGGGCCTTTCCCAACTTGCCCATCCAACAGCCACTCCTGTATCTTTTTCTGCTCTACTATATATTTCCTTCCAGTGGCTTAGTTACTATTTGCTTGGACTGTTATTTCTTTCTTTATCTTTCCCCTACCACCTGTAGAATGTAACTTCTGCAAGGGCAGGCATCTTGGTCTGTTTTGTTCATTACAGTAGTCCCTACTTATCCTTGGTTTCAGTTACCCATGGTCAACAGTGGCTGAAAATACTAAATGGAAAATTTCATAAATAAATAATTCAAAAGTTTTAAACTGCACTATTCTGAGTAGCATGATGAACTCTTGCCATCCTGCTCTGCCCCATCCAGAATGTGAATTATCCTTTTGTCAGTGTCTCCACACTGTATGTGTTACCTGCTTATTAGTTACTTAGTAGGTGTCTTTGGTCATCAGATTAACTGTAAGGGTATCAAAATGCTTATGTTAAGTAGCCCTTATTTTACTTAATAAGGGCCCCAAAGTGCAAGAGGACTGATGCTGGCAATTTGGATATGCCAAAGAGGAGCTGTAAAGTGTCTTCTTTAAATGAAAAGATGTGTGTGCATAGGAGAAACATATTTACAGGGTTTAGTATTATTTGTGGTTTCAGGCATCCACTGGGGAGTGGGTCTTAGAACATATCCACCTGGATAAGGGGTACTACTGTATATTCTGTTTTTTCCTATTTATACATACCAATGATAAAGTTTAATTTATAAATTCATCACACTGAGAGATTAACAATAAATAATAAAATAGAACAATGATAAAAATATATTGTAACAAAAGTTATGTGAATAGTCTCTCTCTTTCTCAAAATGTCTTATTGTACTGCACTCACTTTTTCACTTACAGGGAAGCTGTCACAGTTATGAAGGTAAAGGAAGACAGTGGCCTTCAACAGGAGGATTAAGAGACTTGGATAATTCATGGAGATGCTTAGGACATCTCTACTGTCTTTTCCTGTTATTGCTGAAATAAGTGGAATCTGAGTAACTTTCTGCATCTGGGCTTAGCTGAGCCAGGAGGCCAGGCTTCTATTAAGCATGCTCCTAAGTAATCAAATTAGAAAGCTGTCCAAAGAGCTCCACCCATATCTTTAGCTTTCTTACTGGTGAAAAAAATCTAGAGCAAACTGCCATTATTCAACAGAGCAGTGAAGAGTGGAGCACCACGCTGATTGTACTGAAAGTTTTTGGAAGGAAGGTAGCATCTGACATCCAAGTTTCCCTGGTCTCTGAATCTTTAGTACAAGTAAATTAGTTTCATTAGTCTCAGGCCACCTTTTCCAGGCCAACTTTTTCCAGAGTGCCTGCAGATGTTTCTTAGTGGTGTGTCTGAGGCTTGGCTACATCTCCTTATCTGGAACAAATCTTTTATTACGAGGAAATAGCAGAATGATGATTCTGGACTCTTGGATCTGAGTACCCTCTCAGCTGTTAACTTGGTATTCGATACCTTGGTAATTTTCAGCTTAACCTGCCCCCTTTCCTGCCTGTTTCTCATTAATATCAGTTTCATATGGAAGCTGAATTTCACACACACCACATCAGCAACCTTGAGTGCGATGATTAAGATTAACACCTGTTTCTTTAAGACTTTCCCAACATGTAACGGAGGCCCACTGGTTTCCATGCTCTCCTTCTGGACTTGCATGGTTTTCCTTTGGTTTAGTGGTCATACATTCCACTGCAACCTAAAACCACCCAGATGATGGGAATATCATGTTGCTCATTTCACATGGGAAAGCCATGACCCATCCTCTTATTCAAGTTGCATTCAAATCTAATTTCCATGGCCTATGTAAGTAGGAGTTCCACAGCACTTGTCTCAGCTGTCAAGTGCAGCAATGCAATTTCCAAACATGGGCCATTAGGCAGCCAGCAGGCATTAGACAGCTGAGTGCTGGAAGAAAAGTTCCAGATACCTATAGCAGTCTGAACCAGTGACTCATCCTGTTACTACCAGGATAAATATTGGAATAAAATAGTATTTTTCTTCAAGCAAGCAGAATTGTCAAAATGCTTATCACTTTATACAGTATAACAGGTTATGCATGTTCATGTTTTGAAATATTCCAACCACATACTACCTTTTCTTAAAATGAGTTTAGTAATAGCTTTAACTTTTTTCTTCTTTCTAGGAGGTCTGGAGAACCTAGGAGTTTTCGTGCTGTGTTGCCACCCGAGCTCTGGATCCACCTGGCTGTGGTGGCCTGTGGCACTCGGTTGGAGGAGACGCTGGTCATGCTAAAATCAGCCGTGCTTTTTAGTCACAGGAAGATGCAATTTCACATTTTCACAGAAGAATCACTGAAGTCCGAGTTTGATAAGCAGGTGAATTTGCAGAAATTGCGGTACAGTATGTACTGAGTATAGCTAGACTGCATTTTGGGAAATGCATATCCTATTAACTAATATATTTTGCTACATACTGAACTGTATGACTATGAACCTTTGACTCTGAGCCTTACTGTTGTTGTCTATAATACAGGGATAGTCACACCTGTAGAAATAGAGATAGGGTCTGGATTCAATTAGATAGTGCACATAAAGCATTTGACTCACAAAAGGATTCATTTGAATCTTTCTTGGTGTTATCAACATTGTTCTCACTTGGGAGTCAGATAGCTTATTTTTATTTATATATGTGTTATGAATTGCAAGTAAAATATGTGCTTAAAATAAATTCAAATGCCCTTGGCCAGGGTGGTCAGTTTGTTGGAGTGTCATCCTGTAGACCAAAAGGTTGTGGCTTTGATCCTCAGTCAGGGCACATACCTAAGTTGTGGGTTTGATCCCTAATCAGGAAGCATAAGGAAAGCAATTGATCAATGTTTCTCTCTCACATTGATATATTTTCTTTCTCTATCTCTCTCTCTCAAAAAAAAAAAGCAATAAAAATATATTCTTGGGTGAGGATTAAAAAAATAAAAAATAAATTCAAACAATATAGATGTTGTAAGCTAAACGGTGCAGCAAGGGAGACTGCGGTAAACAGAGCAAGTGCCATTGCTCCCTCCCAGGCCCCACCCCCAAAGGAAGCGTCACAACACAGCAATGTAGGTTGCCTCCCACTGGGGAACACCTAAGGCTCCACCCCTTAAAGTAACAGGTGCTCCGAGGGGAAAAAAAATGGCCCAAGTGAAAGAACAAAACAGAGCTCCAGAAAAATTACAACTAAGGGACGAGGAGATAGCCAGCCTATCAGATGCACAGTTCAAAACACTGGTAATCAGGATGCTCACAAAATTGGAAGAAAGTTGGATGGAAATAAATGAACAAGTGAAGGATACACTAAAGAAAATGAAGGGAAATGTGCAGGAAACCAATAGGGAAGAGAAGGAAACTGGGACTCAAATCAACAGTGTGGACCAGAAGGAAGAAACAAAAATTCAAAAAATGAGGAGAGACTTAGGAACCTCCAGGACATCTATAAACGGCCCAACATCCGGATCATAGGGATGCCAGAAGGAGAAGAAGAAGACCAAGAAATTGAACATTTATTTGAACAAATAATGAAGGAGAATTTCCCCAATCTGGCAAAGGAAATAGACTTCCAGGAAGTCCAGGAAACTCAGAGAGTCCCAAAGAAGCAGGACCCAAAGAGGAACACACCAAGGCACATCGTAATTACATTACCCAAGATTAAAAATAAGGAGAGAATCTTAGAAGCAGCAAGAGAAAGGGAGACAGTTACCTACAAAGGAATTCCCATAAGACTGTCAGCTGATTTCTCAGCGGAGACCTTCCAAGCAAGAAGGGTCTGGAAAGAAGTATACCAAATCATGAAAGGCAAGGACCTACATCCAAGAATACTCCATCCAGCAAAACTTTCATTTAGAATGGAAGGGCAGATAAAGTGCTTCTCAGATAAGGTCAAGTTCAAGGAGTTCATCATCACACAGCCTTTATTATATGAAATATTAAAGGGATTTATATAAGGTATGGAGGGATATCAACAGGGGAGTGGGAGGGGGAGAAAGGAGGAAAAAGTACAGAGAAAAACTAGCTTAAACAGTAGGTAGGAAACAGGGGCGGGGTTAAGAATGGTATAGGAAATACAGAAGCCAAAGAATTTATGTGTCTGACCCATGGACAAAAACTAAAGGGCGGGAAATGGGGGGGATGTGGGGCAGAGGAGAATAAAGGGGGAGGGAATGGGACAACTGTAATAGCATAATCAATAAAATATATTTAAGGGAAAAAAAAGAAACAATATGAAATAAATGTTTTTTGGTTTTGAACTACTAAGTTTGGGGGTAATTTGTTATAAGGCGATAGCTATTACATGTATATCTACATACATAATATGTATGTACATATAAATATGGTATTACAAATGTAATGCTGTGTGACATCTGAACCTAGGTCATAAAAAGGATACAGCTTCTGCTTGGTTCTTAGGTGTGATACCCTTTCTTGGAACCTCTCAACCACAGTGTGATGAGGCTCAAAAGAGCCTGTATGGAGAGATAACACACAGAGGTCCACTCATATAGTATCTGAGGTCCGCGTCCAATAACTACCCTCACTCACCAGACGTGTGAGTAAATGAGACTTCAGATGACTCCAACCTCCAGACTTCCAGGCTTCCAGCTGAGGCCCTGGACATTGTGGAGCAGAGTCAAGCTATCCCTTCTGTGCCTTGTCCAAATTTTTAAAACATGGAATCTGTGAGCATAATAAATTAAAAAATTACTTAGTTTTGACATTGGCTGGTGTGGCTCAGTAGATTGAGTGCCAGCCTGTGAACCAAAGGATTGCTGGTTTGATTCCCAGTCAGGGCATATGCCTGGGTTTCAGGCCAGGTCCCTAGTAGTGGGCACGCAAGAAGCAACCACACATCGATGTTTCTCTCCCTCTCTTTCTCCTTCTCTTTCCCACTCTCTAAAAATAAATAAATAAAATCTTTTTTAAAAATCACGAAGTTTTAGGGTAATTTATGAGCCATAGTAACTGGAACATTATAGATTAGGAGATACTATATGGGGAAAATCATGGGGTAAAAAGTGCACAGATAACATCAGTAGTGAAAAGTGGCAGGGTTTCTCTCTACCAGAGATGGAAACTGGAGGTCCAAAGAGCTGTTTAAAGGGCCAATGCATATAATTTTGTTTGTAGCCCCTTACCTTGGGCTCCAGCAAAGGGGGTAGGCAGAGTGGACTAGAGATGCTTGATGAGAGACTGGGGACAAAGGCTTTGGGGAGAGAATGGAGACAATAGGCACCGAGATTCTGGTGCTGAGTCATTCCCCATACTGCAGCAGCCATCTTGCTCAGGCAGATCACTCCCCTCCGAGTGGAAGCAGCCTGAGGGGAAGCAACAGCCCCGCCACCAGGAGGGACACTATGCCACCTATGGTGCTTAAGCCTGAGTGCTGAGTGCAGAGTGACTACATTAACAACTGAAGGAGTCAGCTACAGACAGTTGAACCCTGGTATTCTCAACATGCTGCCTAAAGCCAGACAGAGTTGCCATCTGATATCACCAAAGGCAGATCCACAAAGAAAAAACAGTGCACCTGCACAATAGCATACAAGACTTAGAGGGTGGAGTGACCCTTAGTTAATCAACTAGCAGGAAGGACCCATCAAAGAAAACAAAGAACAATCAAAACCCAGTTACATCCAGAGAGCCAACATAAATGGCATAAAGAGCATCCCAAGAACATCAAGTTCAGGAGATCAAAGAGACTGCACCACAGAATCACACAGATATCCTAACATAGAAGTTCACATCACAAAGACAGGAGTCAAAGCAGATCAATTTAAGAAGCAGAAAGAAACAAGAAGAGTCTCCCCTAAAATAAGGAGACAAAGAAAAAAAACTCAATTGAAAGGAAAGGAGGAATCCTCAGAAAGAGTGCTAAATGAAATAGAGGCAAGTCAACTCTTATCAGATACTGAGTTCAAAACAATGGTTATAAGGAACCTCAATAAGCTCAGTGAGAATTACCAAAAATTACAGGGAAGCTACAAGGAACTTACTGTAAACTACATCAGCATGAAAAAGAGCATAGAAACTATCAACAAGAGCCAGGAGGAATGAAGAATATAATTTCTGAATTGAAGAACACAGTAGAAGGAATCAAAAGCAGGCTAGATGAAGCAGAGCATTGAATCAGGGGACTGGAGGACAAGGTAGAAAAATATTCCAACAAAAAGCAAGAAAAGGAAAAAAGACTCAAAAAAAAAAAAAAAGGAAGAGGGTTTACAGGAACTGCAGACCAACAGCAAATGTAATGATATCCATATAATAGGGATACCAGAAGGAAAAGAAGAGGAGCAAAGGATAGAAAACCTGTTTGAAAAAGTAGTGATGAAAAACTTACTTAATTTGATGAGAGAAAAAGTCATGCAAGTCCAGGAAACACAGAGGATCCCAATCAAGATGAACCCAAAGAGGCCCACTCCAAGACAAATGGTAATTAAAATGCCAAAATTCGAAAACATAGAATCTTAAACGCAGCAAGGGAGAAACAGGAAGTAATATACAAGGGAGCTCCAATAGGGCTAGCAGCGGATTTCTCAACAGAAACACTACGGGACAGAAGGGAATGACAAGAAATATTACAAGTAATGAAAAGCAAAGACCTGCAATCAAACTACTCTACCAAGCAAGGCTGCCATTTAAAATGCAAGGTGAAATCAGTAGTTTCCCAGACCAAAAAAGGCTAAAAGAATACACTTCCCCCAAACCAGCATTGCAAGAGATGCTAAAAGGACTGCTTTAAGAAGATGAAGGAAATGAGTGAGAGAGAGAGGAACACAGGTGCAAAGGGGAAAAAATTGCAATGAATAAGTACCTATCAATAATAACCTTAAATGTAAATGGATTAAATGCTCCAATCAAAAGATATCAGGTAGCGCCCGGCTGGTGTAGCTCAGTGAATTGAACGTGGGCTGGGAACCAGAGGGTCCTGGTTCGATTCCCAGTCGGGGCACATGCCTGGGTTGCAGGCCAGGTCCCCAATGAGGGCCATGTGAGAGGCAACCATACATTGCTCTTTCTCCCTCCCTTCTCCTCGCTCTGAAAATAAATAAGTAAAATCTTAAAAAAAAAAAAAAGATATCAGGTAGCTGAATGTATAAGAAAACATAACCCATATATATGCTGTTTAAAAGAGATTCACCTCAAAACAAAAGACCTACACAACTGAAAGTGAAGGGTTGGAAAAAAAATATTCCAAGCAAAAGGACAGGAAAAAAAAAAAGCTGGGGTGGCAATACTTATATTACACAAGAGAGACTTAAAAACAAAGGCTATAAAAAGAGACACAGAATGACACTTCATAATACTCAAGGAAATAATCTACCAGGCATAAGCAGCTCTGGTTGGTGTGGCTCAGTGGATTGAGTGCTGGCCTGTGAACCAAAGGGTTGCCAGTTCGATAGCCACTCACAACAAATGTCTGCGTTGCTGGCCAGGTTCTCGGTATGGGGCATGTGACTGGCAACCACACATTGATGTTTCTCTCCCTCTTTTTCTCCCTCCTTTCCCCTCTGCTAAAACTAAATAAAATCTTAAAAAAAAACACCTAAACATTGTAATCATATATGCACCCAACATAGGAGCACCCAAATATATAAAGAAAATCTTGGAGGCTTTCAAGAAGGATATACACAGCAAAACACTTATACTCAGGGATTTTAACACTCCATTATCAACAATGGATAGATCTTCCAAAAAAGTGTCAACAAGAATGTTGTGGCACTGAACAATGCCCTGGATGAAATAGACTTAACTGATATATACAGAACCTGTCATCCCAAAGAAGCAAAATGCACATGCTTTTTAAATGCACACAGAACATTTTCAAAATAGACCACATGACAGGACACAAAACAAGCCTCAACAAATTCAAGAATATTGAAATCATATCAAGCATTTTCTCCAACAACAATGGCTTGAAACTAGAAACCAACTCAGGAAAAAAACTCAAAAACACTCAAATTAATGGAGACTGAATAGCATGCTATTAAACAATGAATGGGTTAATAATGAGATCAAGGAAAAGTCAAAAAGTTTTTCTGAAAACAAATGAAAATGAACACACAATAGTCCAAAACCTATGGGTCACAGTGAAGGCAGTCCTGAGAGAGAAGTTCATAACAATACAAGCCTACTTAGAAAAGATGGAAACATTTCAAATAAATAACCTAACCCTACATCTACAAGAACTGGAGGAACAACAACAAACAGTCAAAAGTGAGTAGAAGGAAGGAAATAACTAAAATCAGATAGAAGTAAATGACATAGAGACTAAAAGAATGATTCAAAGGATCGATAAGTCCAAGAGCTGGTTCCTTGAAAAGATAAAATTGACCATCCTTTAGCCAGACTCATCAAGAAAAAAAGAGGCCCCAAATTAACACAATCAGAAATGAAAAAGGAGAGATTAGAACTGATACCACAGAAATACAAAGGATTGTAAGAAATTACTATGAACAACTATATGCCAAGAAATTTGAAAACCTGGGTGAAATGGACTGATTTCTACCAGCATAATTTTGCAAAACTGAATCAACAAGAAGCAGAAAGCCTGAACAGACCAATGACAGCTAGTGAAATTGAAGCAGTAATCAAAAAACTGCAGGCACACAAAAGCTCTGGACTGTCTATTTCATAGAAGAAGTTTACAAAACATTTAAGGAAGAGCTAACCCCCATTTGTCTCAGACTATTCTGAACTATCAAGAAGAGGGAAGACTCCCAAACTCTTTTATTTGGCCAGCATCATTCTAATCAAGAAACCAGTTAAAGACACAACAAAGCAAGGAAACTACAGGCCAATATTGCTGATAAACATACACACTAAAATCCTCAACAAAATATTGGCAAACCACATCCAGGAATATATTAAAAAGATTGTACACCATGAACAAGTGGGATCCATCACAGGGATGCAAGGATGTTAGAATATTCACAAATCAATAAGTGTAATACATCACATAAATAAAGTGAAAGACAAAGTCATATGATCATATCGATAGATGCAGAAAAAGTATTTGATAAGGTACAGCACCCATTTATGATAAAAAAGAACTAGCAACGTGGGAGTAGAGGGAGCATACCTGAACATAATAAGGGCCATATATGAAAAACCTACAGCCAACATCATACTCAATGGGCAAAACTAAAAGCTTTCCCACTAAGATCAGGAACAAGACAAGGGTATCTGCTTCCACCACTTCTATTCAAAAAAGTATTGGAAGTTCTAGTCACAGTGATGAGACAAGAAAAAGAAATAAAAGGCACCCAAATTGGAAAGGAGGAAGCAAAACTGTCATTGTTTGCAGATAACATGATATTGTACCAAAAACCCCTAGACTCCACGAAAAAAATACTTGACCTGATATGTGACTTCGGCAAAACAGTAGGATACAAAGTCTATGTTCAGATATCAAATGCATTTTTGTACACCAACAATGAAATATCAGGAACATAAATTAGGAAAAATCCTATTTGCAATAGCATCAAGAAAAATAAAGTACCTAGGAATAAACCTAACCAAGGAAGTAAAAGACCTGCACTCAGAAAACTACACAACACTGAAGAAAGAAATTAAAGAAGATGCAAATAAATGGAAGCATATACCATGTTCATGGATTGGAGGAACTGACATCATCAAAATGTCCATACTACCCAAGCAATTTATAGATTAAATGGAATCCCTATTAACATACCAATGACATATTTCACAGATATAGAACAAACATTTCAAAAATTTATATGGAAACATGAAGGACCCCAAATAGCCTCAGTGATTTTGAGAAAGAACAACAAAATATGTGGGATTACAATACCTGATATCAAACTGTATTACAAGGCCAGTGTAATCAAAACAGTCTAGTACTGGCCTAAGAGCAGACACATAGATCAATGGAACAGAATAATGAGTCCAGAAACAAAGCCATGTCTTTATGGTCAATTAATATTGAACAAAGGGGGCAGGAGCAAAAAATGGAGTAAAAATTGCCTCTTCAACAAATGGTATTGGGAGATCTGGACAGCTACATGCAAAAAAATGAAACTCAACCACCAATTTACACTGTACAGAAAAATAAACTCAAGAAGGATAAAAGACTTAAACATAAGTTGTGACACTATAAAGGTCCTAGAGGACAACATAGGCAGGGAAATCTCAGATATTCCACATAGCAATATTTTCACCAATATGTCCCCTAGAGGAAGGGACATAAAGGAAAGTGCAGCGAATCCTGGCCAGCAGGATTTGTATGGCCGTGACTGAATACGTGAATAAGCTCATATGGAAACACACAGGAATAGAGAACCGGGGCCAAGCGTCCCCTCCATTATGATCTTGGAGAGGCCCCAAACCACGTGTCGAACAGCCTTTTATTGCCATTTCTCGGGCACTTTACATGTGAATGGTCTTCATTAACTATGCATGAACTGTAAATTTACATTAGGTGGTAGACACCCAAGATAGCACATCAAGAGGATAGATATGCAAATGGAAAGATAATAGGCTTGGACTGAACTCAGGTCTGAGGAAGCTAGGCATGCATTAGCATTTGTTCTTTTGACCCAGGGAGAGAGAGATTTTTAGCAAGAGCAAGGTTTTATTTTAAATCTAAGCAACATGCCAGGCTGATTTCCCCACAGGAAATTCCGCTACCCCACTCGTTGGTCCTGCATGCCGACTTTATGTTCCACGAGAGACTGTGCTCTTATTAGACGTGAAAACATAAGGGCTACATTTCCCAAGGTGGATGCATGAATTTCCCTTAGGAAAGAATAAACAAATGGGACTTCATCAAAATAAAATGTTTGTGCATGGCTAAAGAAAGCAGCATTAAAATGAAAGGAGAACCAACCATATGAGAAAACATATTTGCTAATGATACCTCGGACAAGGGATGATCTCCATAATATATAGAACTGATGGGACTTCATACCAAGAACACAAACAATCCAATTAAACAATGGGCAAAGGACCTGAACCAACACACTTCTAAGGAGGACATACAGAGGACCCACAGATATATGAAAGGATGCTCAGCATCACTAGCCATCAGAGAGATGCAAATTAAAACCACAATGAGGTACCACCTCACACTGGTCAGAATGGTCATCATTAACAAATCAACAAACAATAAGTACCAGAGGCTGTGGAGAAAAGTAACCCTAGTGTACTGTTGATGGGAATACAGACTGGTGCAGCCACTGTAGAAAACAGTATGGAATTTCCTCAAAATACTAAAACTGGAACTGCCTTTTGATCCAGCAATTCACTGCTGTGATTATACCCTAAGAATCCTGAAACTGCAGTTCAAAAGAACCTATGCATCACAATGTTCATAGCAGCACAATTTACAATACCCAAGGCCTGGAAAGAACTTAAGTACCCACCAGTAAATTAGTGGATGAAAAAACTGTGGTACATTTACACAATGGAATACTATGCAGCAGAAAGAAAGAATGAGGTCCTACCTTTTGTGACAACATGGATGGAACTGGAGAGCATTATGCTAAGTGAAATAAGCTAGAAGGTGAAAGACAAATACCATATGATCTCACCAATAAGTGAAACCTAATCAGCAAAACAAACATTAAGCAAAATAGAAGTATAGACATGGAAATAACACACTGTCAGTGACCAGAGGGGAGCGTATAGGGGTATAACAGGGGAAAGAAGGAAAAAGGTCAAGTCAAGGAACATGTATAAAGGACTAATGGACAAAATCAATGGTGGGGAGGACCTTAATGTGGGAGGTTGGTGGTGGGTAGGGCAGGGGAGAGTAATGGGGTTAAAGTGGGACAACTGTAATTGAACAACAATAAAAGAAGAAAAATCTTTAGAAAAATTAAAGACCAATTTGATTGCTTGAAAAAAGTAAAACTTTTCTGTTCCAACACTGAGTCACTGTGAGAATATCCAAAGTTTCTCGTGATAACTTCCTTGGAAGTGCTGGGTCACATAACTCAGGGTGAAAACAAACATAAAAAAAAGTGCTAATTGCCTTCATCATTCCTTCAGAAGTTTCATGCGGGTGAGTTTTATTTAAGTAGAATTTATTTGAAACTACTTAAATACAATATGGTGGTATTACCATCTACATTGTAGATCATGAATTTTTTAAAGTTTTATTTAATTTTGTCATCTCTAATATAAAAGCTGAAAATGACAGCTTGTTGATTTCCGAGACTCTCCAGGAAACTTGAGATCAGACATGTGATTTAGGATTAGCTAATCTATGTTCCTGCCCTAGACTGAGTAATAGAAAATAATGTGACACAGAAATGGGCATGGCCACCAATCCATTCTGGTGGGGACAGTGGGGCATCAACAGCCTCTGTGTGTGTGTGCAGCTTGCCATGAATAAAGTGACAATTGGATGTCCATTGTCTGCAATCAGTACACAATTCATATATGTTCATAGTTAAAAATGTAAATGAATCGAACATGCCAGTTAAAAGACAGATTGACAAAGGTAGATAAACCCTTCCTGAAGATAGGATGCTAAGGGTCAAATTGTTAAGGAAACCAGTAGATCCAGGACCTTCCTGTTCTCCCTCCTTGGCTGATTTTGGGCTGTTATGCAGTAGCATAATTGTACTGGGTATTTGTGCCAAGTGTCTGTTCTGATTGGTTGATACTGTTATATTGACTGTTTATGCCTAGTATCAGTTCTGATGTGTTTGTGTATTTGTACTGAATATTTGTGCCTGATGTGGCTTCTGATTGATCAGCGCCCTTCATTAGTCAGTTTTCAAATATGTAGACTATCATTCCTTTCTCATTCTGAGATTTCTCTCCTAAATATCCGTCTTAAAATTGCAAATTTGAAGTGTTCCAAATGGTATGTTTTTTAAAAAAAATTTTGTGTGTTGTATAAGCAACACATGTACACTGAAGAAAAAGTCATAAAATTGTAAATGAAAAAACATTAGCTATTATACTAACGCTCAGGGAGAACAATTCTGGTGTATTTATTTACATTCCTTTTTTTCTTGTCAACATCAGAAATGGGATCATATCCTATATTCTGTTTTGTATTACTGATTCCTATATTATTGAATTTCTTCTAAAATAGGAGTTGACCAACTTTTTCTGTGAAAGACCAGATGGTAACTATTTTAGGCTTTGCAAGCTGTGTGATTTCATAGTTACTTACTATGCTATTTATCATAAAAGCAGCCATAGAAGTACGTAAAGAAATGGGTGTGGCTGTGTTCCAATAAAACTTCTATTTATAAACACTGTAAGTCAAATTTCATGTGATGTTTTACATTGCAAAATATTAGTCTTGTTTTTATTTTTTCAACTTTTAAAAATGTATGGTCATTTTTGGCTGTGTGCTATGTGTAGCCATCTGGGTTGGCACTTGCACTACCATTGTTTGCTGACCCTTGTTACAACATTGTTACTGGTAGCTGAATAGTATTCTGCTATGTAGGCATACTTCTTTATTTAACCAGTCTCATATTTAGGTTGTTGCCTAGTTTTTACTACAACAAACAACAAGAGAGTAAACACTTTTGTAATAAATGTATGCACTTTTGGGATTTTTCCTAAGGATAAATTCTTAGAAGTAGAATTGTTATGTCAATGGGAAAGCATTAATTCACAAAATTATGAAGATACACAGATGGCAAATAAGCATATGAAAGGATATGCAACATTATTCATCATTAGGAAATTTCAAATTAAAATGCGATACCACTACATATTTATTAGAATGGCTAATGTTTACAACACAGACAACACCAAATGTTGGAGAGAACGTGGAGAAACAGGAACACTTACTTATTGCTGGTGAGAATGCAAAATGGTACAGTGACTTTGGAAGGCATTTTGGAAGTTTCTTAGATAGCTAAATGTGGACTGACCATACAATCTAGCAATTGCTCTCCTTGGTATTTGTTCAAATAATTGAAAGACTGTTCACACAAAAACCTGTGTGTGAATGTTTACATCAGCTCTAAAACTGAAAGCAATCAAGATGTCCATCAGTAGAGTTCTGGCCAAGATGGAGGCATAGGTAGAAACCCTTCACATCCTCTCACAACCAAAAGGAGAATAACAACCAATCTAAAATCAATAAACAACCAGAAGTGCCAGAAAATCAAACTGCATGGAACTCTGACAACCATGGCATTAAAGAAACAGCCAAACAGAACAACCAGACTGGTAAGGACAGAAATGGCAGCAAGGTGGCAGACCATGGGGGCAGGGCTGGCCAAGAAACTGCTGCGAGGCAGCAGACCATTAGGGTAGGGCTGGCTGTGGTGTGGTGGCAGGCTGCGTGGAAAGGGCTGACTTAAGGGAAAACTGAGACTCAATCAGAACTTGCTGTGGACTATAGTGGTTGTCTCCATGGTAGAAACTCCCAGTCTCACATAAGAGTTCATTGAAAAGTGGGCTAGAGATGAGCAGGGGAGCTGCATTGTTCCCTCTCTGGCCTCTCCCCCATAAGCAGCTCCACAGCACAGCAAAGAGGGTTTCCCTGCCTCCTTCCAACTTAACAGGGGCCCTGAACAAAGAAATAGGGCCAAAATGAAAGAACAGAGCAAAACCTCAGAAAGAGAGCTAAGCAATGAGGAGATAGCCTATCTGATGGAGAATTTAAAGCCCTGGTAATCGAAATGCTCACAGAACTGATTGAACTTGGTCAAAAAATGAAAGAAAAAAATGAAAGATACCCAAAATGAAATAAATCAAAATATTCAGGGAACCAACAGTGACAGGAAGGAAGCCAGGACTCAAAGCAATGATTTGGAACAGAAGGAAAAAATAAACATCCAACTGGAACAGAATGAAGAAACAAGAATTCAAAAAAGTGAAGAGGGGCTTACAAACCTCTGGGATTACCTGAAACATTCCAATATCCAAATTATAGGGGTGCCAGAAGGAGAAGAACAAGAGCAAGAAATGAAAACTTATTTGAACAAATAATGAAGGAAAACTTCCCCAATCTGGTGAAGGAAATAGACTTCCAGGAAGTCCAGGAAGCCCAGAGAGTCCCAAAGAAGTTGGACCCAAAGAAGAACACACCAAGACACATCATCATTAAGTTACCCAAGATTAAAGACAAAGAGAGAACCTTAAAAGCAGCAAGAGGAAAGGAGATAGCCATAAGGCTATCAGCTGATTTCTCAAAAGAAACCTTGCAGGCAAGAAGGGGCTGGAAAGAAGTATTCCAAGTCATGAAAGGCAAGGACGCACAGCCAACAATACTCTATCCAGAAAAGCTATCATTTAGAATGGAAGGGTAGATAAAGTACTTTCCAGATAAGGTCAAGTTAAAGGAGTTCATCAATACCAAGCCCTTATTATATGAAATGTTAAAGGGACTTATCTAAGAGAAGGTAAAAAATATGAACAGTAAAATGACAACAAGCTCACAACTGGAACCAAAATGAACCTAAAAAATGAAAGAAAAACAATGAAAACAAAACCTAAGCAAACAACTAGAACAGGAACAGAATCAGAGAAATGGACATCACATAGAGGGTTTTCAGTGGGGAGGGGGAAGGGAGGAATCGTGGGGGGAAGGTACGGGGAAGAAGAAGCATAATCGGTAAGCATTAAATAGATGGAAAGAGGTCAAAAATGTATAGTAAGCAGAACTCAAAAAACTTATATGGACATGAACTAAGGGGGGGAATGCTGGAGGGTTGTGGGGTGGAGGGAGGATAAAGGGGGAAAATTGTGAAAACTAATAGTATAATCAATAAAATATACTTTAAAAATACAAAAATTAAAAAATTTTTAAAAAGTCCATCAATAGGTAAATGGAAAGACAAACTGATATATCCGTACAATGAAAGAAATGGATATATATCCATTAAATTGAATAAACCGATATTTCCATACAATGGAATATTAATCAATGATAAATAAGCTATCAAACCATAAAATGATGTGAAAGAAATTTATTGTACATTGTTAAGCAAAAAAAAATCCAATCTAAAAAAAGCTATATACTGGACTTCTGGCCAAGATGGAGGCAGAGATAGACACACTGTGCCTCCTCACACAACCAAAAGAGGGACAACAACGATTTAAAAACAAAAAACAACCAGAACTGACAGAAAATCGAACTATATAGAAGTCCGACAACCAAGGAGTTAAAGAAGACACGTTCATCCAGACCGGTAGGCAGGGTGGAGCCGGACAGAGAGGGTGCACAGCAAGGAGGTGATTTGTGGAGTGGGGTGGGCAACCCTGCAGCTGGCTGGAGAGACCCATGGCTGGTGGACCCCATGAAACCCTCAGCTGGCAGACCCAGACCCAGCAGGGCCAAGGCTGGTGGAGCAAGCAATTCCGCATTCATGTGAAGATAAACCAGGAGAAAAGCTGAGGAGCAAAACAGAATATGCAGACCAGGGCTCCATCTTGGGGAAATAAAACCTCAAACCTCTGATTGAGAAGACCTGTGGGGGTTGAGGCAGCAGCGGAAGAAACTCCCAGCCTCACAGGGGACTTTGTTGGAGAGACCCACAGGGTCCTAGAGCATACACAAGCCCATCCAACTGAGAATCAGCACCAGAAGGATCCAGTTTGCTTGTGGGTAGTGGGGGAAGTGACTGAAAGCTGGCAGAAAGTGGAACAAGCGCCATTATTCCCTCTCAGACCCCTTCCCCACAGACAGCATCACAACATAGCAATGTGAGGCACCCTGCCCTGGTGAACACCTAAGGCTCCACTGCTTAACGTAACAGGCATGCCGAGAAAAAAAAAATGGCCCAAATTAAAGAACAGATCAAAACTCCAGAAAAAATACAACTGAGCCACGAAGAGATAGCCAACCTATCGAAACACTGGTAATCAGGATGCTCACAGAATAGGTTGAATATGGTTGCAAATTAGATGAAAAAATGAAGGCTATGCTAAGTGAAATAAGGGGAAAATGTACAGGGAACCAATATTGATGGGAAGGAAACTGGGATTTAAATCAACGATGTGGACCAGAAGGAAGAAAAAAACATTCAACCAGATCAGAATGAAGAAACAAGAATTCAAAAAAACAAGGAGAGGCTTAGGAACCTCCAGGACATCTTTAAACGTCCCAACATCCGAGTCATAGGGGTGCCAGAAGGAGAAGAGGAACACCAAGGGATTGAAAACTTATTTGAACAAATAATGAAGGAGAACTTCCCCAATCTGGTGAAGGAAATAGACTTCCAGGAAGTCCAGAAAGCTCAGAGAGTCCTAAAGAAGTTGGACCCAAAGAGGAACATACCAAGGCACATCATAATTACATTACCCAAGATAAAAAATAAGGAGAGAATATTAAAAGCAGCAGGAGAAAAGGGGACTGCTACCTACAAAGGAGTTCCCATAAGACTGTCAGCTGATTTCTCAAAAGAGACCTTACAGGCAAGAAGGGGTTGGAAAGAAGTATTCCAAGTCATGAAAGGCAAGGACCTACATCCAAGATTACTCTATGCAGCAAAACTTTCATTTGGAATGGAAGAGCAGATAAAGTGCTTGCTTCTCAAATAAGGTCAGTTTCAAGGAGTTCGTCATCACCCAGCCTTTATTATATGAAATGTTAAAGGGATTTATATAGGACATAGAGGGTTATCAACAGGGGAGTGGAAAGGGGAAAGAGGGGGAAAAGGTACAGAGAATAAGTAGCATAAATGGTAGGTAGAAAACGGACAAGGGGAGGTTAAGAGTAGTATAGGAGATGTAGAAACCAAAGAAGTTATATGTATGACCCATGGACAACAACTAAAAGGGGGGGATGTGGGGAGGTGTGGGGTGGAGGGGAATAAAGGGGGGGAATGGGAAAACTGTAATAGCATAATCCATAAAATATATTAAAAAATAAATAATTTAAAAAGCTAAGTATCATATGATTTCAATTATATGGCATTCTGGAAATGGCAAAGTTACATGACAGCAAAAAGATCAGTGGTTGCCAGGAGTTCTAAAAGGGTTGGTGGAAGGAGGAGGGATGAATGAGAGAAACAGAGAGGATTTTTAGGGTACTGAAACTATTCCGTATGATACTGTAATGGTACATATAGGATATCATGTGTTTGGCAAAACCCATAAAATTGTACAACACAGAGAATGAACCCTAATGTAAACTATACACTTTACTTAACAATGTGTCAATAGTGCCTCATCAATTATAACAAACATATACCACACTAGTGCAAGATGTAAATAATAGGGGAAACTGGGAGAGAGAAAGGAAGGAAAGAGAATATATGGGAACTCTCTATTTCCTGCTCAATTTTTCTGTAAACATAAAACTCTAAAACATAAAATTGACTTCCGGTCAAGATGATAGATGGGTAAACACGGCTCGCCTCCTCACACAGCCACATCAAAATTACAACTAAACTACAGAAAATCCATCATTCAGAACAGTCAGAAATTGAGCTGATTGGAAGTCCTGAAATTATAGAAAAAAACACATCAAGACTGGTAGGACGGACAGAGACACAGAATGGGCTGGTTCCATACCCACATGCAGCAGATAAAAATCAGGAGGGATATCTTAGGAGTGCGGGGTCCCAACCCCTCCCCAGGCCCTCCAGCCCAGTGTTCCAGTTCCAGAAAAATAAGTCCCTATAATTTCTGGCTGTAAAAGCCAGCAAGGATTAAGGCTATGGAACACAGAAACTGCTGGACTCCGTGGCAGTTCCACTTAAAGGGCCCACACACAGATTTACTTGGATTCACTCCCTCTGAGCTCCAGCATGCAGGCAGCAGATTGAAAGGCATCAGAGACATACAGGGAGGAACTGAATTTTCCAGAATCAGGGTGAGAGCTGGGGTGCAGCTTTCTCCCAGACAGAAGCGCTAGAACATGCCATTGTCCCTTTCTGAGCTCACTCCCCCAGAGCCACAGAATCAGTTGGTGGGCACCATATCTGAGACTCAACCTGTCCCACACTGTTTACCCCACTCCACTGATTCCAGGAGGCCCTACCCCACCCAACTTTTAGGCCCCTGACCTATTTCCAGTGGTTTTTCCATATGAATGGCTTGTCTTGGCCCATGCTTCAGATTTTCCTAAATTCTCTCAAACAAGCAGCATCTTGCTTCGGCAAGGCCTGTATCTCTTGCTAAGTTGCCCCATGCCCACCACTAGCAACAGCCAGCCTTCATTCACAGCTTGACCTCTTCTGGTCACCTCCAAACCCAGCACAATTAGAAGCCGTTTGGAAATCGATTTGTAGCTAATGCTGTGTGACCCAGGACATAACACAGGTGATGGATGACATTGGACATGGCAACAGCAATCAAGGATCAACTACAAGAGTTGAATATGCATAGCACACACAGTGGATGCACCTTGAGTACTCACCTTGGGTAATAGGGGAGGGTGTGCCACTGGACTATATTGGACAACTATTACGTTAGGCCATGCTACCAAAACATAGTCATAGCAACTCTACCTAATACATAGAAAAAACACAGGGAGGCTGCAAAAATGAGGTCACAAAGAAACACAGCCCAAACGAAAGCACAGAATAAAATTCCAGAAAAATAACTAAACAAAATGGAGGTAAACAATCTATCAGATGCAGAGTTCAAAACACTGGTAATAAGGATGGTCAAGGAAATTAGTGAGGACCTCAATAGTCAGAAATGAAGGATACACTAATTAAAATAAAGAATAATGTAGAGGGAATCAACAGTAGATTGGATGAAGCCAAGAATCAAATCACAGATTTGGAACATAAGGAAGCAAAAAAAAAAAAAAAAAAAACCAATTAGAAAGGCAATAAGGAAACAGAATCCAAAAAAATAAGGATAGTGTAAGGGCCCTCTGGGACAACTTCAGGCATACCAACATTCGTATCATAGGGGTGCCAGCAGGAGAAGAGAAAGAACAAGAAATTGGAAACCTATTTGTAAAAATAATGAAAGAAAACTTCACTAACTTGGCAAAGGAAATAGACAAGTCTAGGAAACACAGAGTCCCAAACAAGATGGACCCAAAGAGGCCTACCTCCAAGGCACATCATAATTAAAATGCCGAAGGTTAAATACAAAGGGAAACCTAAGAGCAGCAAGAGAAAAGCAGTTAGTTATCTACAGGGGGATTCCAATAAGACTGTCAGTTGATTTCTCAAAAGAAACTTTGCAGGCTTGAAGGGATTGGCAAGAAATATTCAAAGGGATGAAAAGCAAGAACCTATATCCAAGATTACTCTACCCACCAAAGCTGTCATTTAGAATCGAAGAAGGAGTTCATCACCACCAAACCAGTATTTTATGAAATGCGAAAGAGTCTTCTAGAAGAAGAAGGAGAAGAAGAACAACAACAAAATGGCAATAAATATCTATCCATAATTGAGTCTAATCTAGTTTTTGACCCAGCAGTCCCACTGCTGGGAATATATCCAAAGGAACCCAAAATATTAATTCTAAAAAACGTAAGCAAACCTATGTTTATTGCAGCATTATTTATAGTCGCCAAGATATGGAAGAGGTCATGTGTCCATCAGATGAGTGGATAAAACAACGATGGGACACATGCACAATGGAATACTACTCAATTGTAAAAAAGAAAATTTTACCTTTTGTGTCAGTATAGATGGACCTCAGGAACATATGCTAAGTAAAATAAGCCAGTCATAGAAATACAGATACCATATGATTTCACTAATATGTGGAATCTAATGAACAAACTGAACTAATAAGCAAAATAGAGACAGACTCATAGAAACAGAGCAGTATGACAGCTAAGGTGAGGGGAGGGGAGAGGATGGAGGAAATGAGCAAAAAGGAAAAAAGGACTCAAGGACATGGACAATGACTGCAAGGGGAGGAAGGCAGTATAATGGAACTAAATGGTAATAAAACATACACTAAAACTTTGTTTAGTTCATTAAAAAATAAAATATAATATTTTAAAAACAAAATAAATGAACAAGCAGAACAGAAACAGAACCATAGGTACAGAGAACATTTTGTAGGAGGGTTGTCAGGGGAATGGATGAAAAAGGGATTAAGAAGTACAAATTGGTAGTCACAGAGTAGTCATGGGGATATAAAGTACAGCATTAGGGAAAAGTAGAACATATATGCAATACCCATGGACATGGACAATGGTGTAGGGATTGCCTGAGGGAGTGGGCAAGGGGCTGTGTGGAAGAGGAGAAAGGGGAAAATTGGGGACAATTGTAATACCATAAACAATAAAATATGAAAAATAAAATAAGACAAAGTACATTAACTATAATAATTTTGTCATAAAATTAATATGTGCAAAGAAAGTAAAAGTTCTTTAAAATACAGAAATTTAAACCTAGAAAATGAAAACAGCATCACCACTTCTACAGGTGACTACTTTTAACATTTCATGCACATCTGTTCAGATTTTTGTCTACTTATAAAAATATATGCATATATTTTCCCTGTAAGACAAGCATATTATATTTCATTTTTTACTTAATCTTATAAGCATCATTTCCATGTTAGCACATACAGACCTACTTTATTCTAACTGTATAGTAATCCATTGTATATTCTTTTTTTTTCCAATTTTTCAAAATTGTTTAACTACAGTTGTCACAACTTTGTCCCAGTTGCTCTCTCCCTGCCAACCAACCCCCTGCTTACACAGTCAGTCCCCACCCTGTTGTCCATGTCCATGGATCCATTACACATATTCCTTGACTAGACCCTTCCCCCTCCTTTCCCCTGTTATCCCTCCCAACCACCCCTCTGGTCACTGTCAGTTGGTTTCTTATTTCCATGTCCCTGGTTCTGTTTTTCCCATTTGTTTGTTTTGTTCATTAGCTTCCACTTACAGGTGAGATGATATGGTATTTGTCTTTGCTAACTGACTTACTTCACCTAGCATAATACTGTCCAGTTTGATCTATGCTGTTGTGAAAGGTGGGAGTTCCTTCTTTCTTTCTGCTGCATAGTATTCCATTAGGTAAATGTTCCACATTGTTTTGATCCCCTCATTTACTGATGGGCACTTAGGCTATTGTAAATAACATTGCTATGAACATTGGGGTGCATACGTTCTTTTGAATTGGTGTTTCAGGATTCTTGGGGTATAATCTCAGTAGTAGCATCACTGGATCAAAAGGCAGTTCTATTTTTAGTCTTTTGAGGAAATTCCATACTGTTTTTCACATGACTACACCAGTCTGCATTACCACCAACATTGCACTAGGGTTCTTTTCTCCAAAACCTTACCAGCACTTGTTGATTTGTTAGTGATGGTCATTCTGACCAATGTGAAGTGGTATCTCATTGTGGTCTTAATTTGCATCTCTGACAACTAGTGATATGAAGCATTTCTTCATACAAGTATGGGCCCTCTGTATGTCCTCCTTGGAGAAGTGTCTGTTCAGGTCCTTTGCCCATTTTTTAATTGGATTGTTTGTCTTCCTGGGGTAGAGTCCTGTCAGTTATTTATATATTTTGGAGATCACCCCTTGTCCAAGGTATCATTAGCAAATACATTTTCCCATAGAGTTGGTTTACTTCTCATTTTGCTGATATTTTCTTTAGCCATGCAGAAACTTTTTATTTTGATGAAGCCCCATTTGTTTATTCTTCCCTTTATGTCACTTGCTCTAGAGGACATATCAGTGAAAATATTGCTGTGTGGAATATCTGAGATTTCCCTGCCTATGTTGTCCTCTAGAACGTTTATGGTGTCATGGCTTATATTTAAGTCTTATCCACCTTGAATTTATTTTTCTGTATGGTATAAGTTGGTGATTGAGTTTCATTTTTTTTTCATGTAGCTGTCCAGATCTCCCAACACCATTTCTTAAAGAGGCAATTTTTACTCCATTTTATGCTCCTGCCCCCTTTGTCAAATTTTATTTCACAATAGAGACATGGCTTTATTTCTTTGATCTCTATTCTGTTCCATTGATCTATTTGTCTGTTCTTATACCAGTACCAGGCTGTTCTGATTACAGTGGCCTTATAATACAATTTGATGTCAGGTATTATGATCCCATCTACTTTGTTCTTCTTTCTCAAATATACTTAGGCTATTCAGGGTCATTTGTGTTTCTATATCAATTTTTGAAATATTTCTTCTCTATTTGTGAAATATGTCATTGTTATTTTAAAAGGGATTTCACTGAATCTATAGATTGCTTTGGGTACTATGGATTTTTGATGATGTTACTTCTTCCAATCCATGAACATTGTATATGCTTTGATTTATTTGCATCTTCCTTAATTTCTTTCTTCAGTGTTGTATAGTTTTCTGAGTACAGGTATTTTACCTCTTTGGTTACGGTTATTCCTAGGTAGTTTATTTTTCTTCTTGCTATAGCAAATGGGATATTATTACAGATTTCTGTTTCTGACATTTCATTGTTAGTGTACAAAAATGCCTTGTTTCTGAATATTGAATTTGTACCCTGGTGTTTTGCCAAATTTACTTATTAAGTTGAATAGGTTTTTGGTGGAGTCTCTAGGATTTTCTGTGTACACTGTCATGTCATCTGTAGAAAATGACAGTTTTGCTTCCTCCTTTCCAATTTAGATGCCTTTTATTTCTTTTTCTTGTCTGATTGCTGTGGCTAGGACTTCCAATACTATGTTGAATAGAAGTGATGAAAGCAGACATCCTTGTCTTGTTCTCGATCTTAGTGGGAAAGCTTTTAGTTTTTTCCCTTTGAGTATGATGTTGGTTATAGGTTTCTTGTATATGGCCTTTATTACGTAGAGGTATGCTCCCTCTTGCTGAGTGTTTTTATCATAAATAGGTTTTGTAATTTATCAAGTATTTTCTCAGCATCTATTTATATGATCATGTGATTTTTGTCTTTCCTTTTGTTTACATGATGTATAATGTGAATATTGTACCATTCTTGCATACCTGGGATGAATCCTGCTTGATCATCGTGTATGATCCTTTTAATATATTGCCAGATCTGATTTGCCAGTATTTTGTTGATGATTTTAATGTCTGTGCTCATCAGTGATATTGGCTTGTACTTTTCTTTTTTTGTTGTGTCTTTACCTAGTTTTAGTATTAGAATAATGCTGACCTAAAAAGAGTTTGGGATTTTCCCTCTTCTTGAATTGTTTGGAATAGTTTGAGAAGGATAGGAGCTAGCTCTTTCCTAAATGTTTGGTAAAATTGGCCTGTGAAGCTGTCTGGTCCTGGCTTTTGTGTGCCAGAAATTTTTTTATTTACCTCCTTGATTTCACTAGTTATTGGTCTTTCAGGATTTCTGCTGCTTCTTGATTCAGTTTTGGAAGGTTATGTATTTCTAGTAATGTATCCATTTTGCCCACGTTGTCACATTTCTTGGCATATAGTGTTTATAGAAATTTCTGACAATCCTTTGATATTTCTGTGGTATCAGTTATAATTTCTCCTCTTTGGTTTCTGACTTTTTTAATTTGGGTTCTCTCTCTTTTTTCTTGATGATTCTGGTTAAAAGCTTGTTGATTTTATTTATCTTTTCAAAGAACCAGGTTCTGGATTTATTGATCCTTTGAATTGTTATTTTAGTCTCTATGTCTTTTAATTCTACTCTGATCTTGATTATTTCCTTCCTTCTACTCACTCTGGGTTTTGTTTGCTGTTGTTCCTCTAGTTCTTAAAGATGTAGGATTAAGTTGTTTATTTGAAATTTTTCAATTTTTTTTAGGTAATCCTGTATCATTATGAACTTTCCTCTCAGTATTGCCTTTGCTGTTTGACATAGTTTTGGGGTTGTTATGTGTTCATTTTCATTTGTTTCCAGATTTTGTTTATATATTCCTTGATCTCATTGTTGACCCATTCATTATTTAATAACATGTTATTCAGTTTTTTATTTTTTTTCTTGATGTTGCTTTCTAGTTTCAAGACATTGTGATCCAAGACGATTACTGCCCTGGAAGGGGAGGGAGCCACAACACTGCAATCTCTGATCAGGCTCTCCATGATGCAGGCCCTGGCTGCAGGTGCTGTGGCTGCTGGAACCTCACCTGGGAAATTTCCCCTTCCACCTGTATAATCTCCTTACTACCCATCGCAAAGTGTCTTCTGTACTCCTTGGCTTCCAAATTTCATATCAGCTAAGTTAACATTGAATGTTCAGTTTATCTTTTGGAAGATCATCAAAGTATCCAAGTTGGGTGCAAGAGCAAGTGGACTGGGCTTCTGCCCACTTGGCTGCCATTTTATAAATCCCTCAAATTGTATATTCCTATCATAATGAATTTGGGGCATTTAGTTTTTTCCCAAGTGGTGGTGGTTTTTTTTGTTTTTTTTTTCAAAATAGGTTTTGGTAAAAGTCTATATCTCTGTCTTTTGAGATCTGTGGTTACCAATTTCCAAATTGCCCTCTTGGAAATTTGTTCAAATGTATGCTCTCCTCACAGTGTTAACGTATTTCCCATCACCCTTGCCACCTCTGGATTTTTTAAAAAAATTCTACTAATGGTTTTTCATCCAGTAAGTATTGATAGTGACAGAGTTACTTTTTATGTAACTTGCCTGAATAAATTCCACTTGACCTTTCAGAAGCTTTAGGTGTTTTCCATATTTCTGGGGTCTAATTAATCTTCCCTTCCCTTCCATGTTTTTCAGTTACGGCAGTGGCCTGATTCATATACAAAGAAGTTTGAGCACAGAATCTACCCCATCACATTTTCAGTGGGAAACTCTCAAGAATGGAAGAAATTATTCAAACCCTGTGCTGCCCAGAGACTCTTTCTTCCGGTAGGAACACCTCCTTTTAATAAAATGTTGCTTGGGAGACAACGCTCCTGGGAATGTGGTGACATTAACTGGAATCCATTTAGAAACATTTATATAGAGCTAAAAATGTGTTTCTCTTGGATTCTGTAGTCAATGCTCTTAGTCTTCAGGATGTAGAGAGGTTTTCTGTGTTTGAAAAGTTGTCTTTCCCGAAGATTGAAGGACTGAGAACATCCAAAGCTTGTTTTGAATTAAGAGTCTTTCTGACTGTGGCACCATTTAGTAGCTATGTACACCTCAGAAAACTCCCAATTTCTTTCTGTTCACCTCAGTTTCCTCCATAAGCTTGGAAAAAAGTTGACCTTCTACAAATATTAGCTATGATTATTATTATTTCTCTTATAACAATAACTACTACTAGGTGTAGCTATTACCAGGGAGAAACCCAAGTCAGGTCCCCACCCCCAAGCTTGTTCATCAGTTCTTGCCTTGCTCACAAGAGGTGAATTCAATCAAGAGACAAATATGTAGTCAAAATGAGATAGTAAGTTTATTTATGAAATTTATAGAGGAAATAAGGTAGTAACTTTGTTAGTAATTTTATTCTATACACTCCAGCCAAGGCTACAGGTTGTCCCTCAGCTAATCTGAATGTGACGACTGTTGGGGTTCAGAGATAATATACTTTAGTTGGCTTCTAGGTTCTCTTTCCTCCTTCCCCTCCCCAGACTTTGGGATTAATACAGTCACAAAGGCTTTCCCAGCTAGTGGAGATGATACACAGACTTACAAGGCTCCCTTCTTTTGTGCTATTATAGTTTTGCTTTTGATGTTTGGAATGCCTGGCAATCTTATCAGACCAGGCTCAGGACTGCCAGGTCAATGAGTGAGATATGTCTCCCTTTTGTTTCTAGTCTCCTGTTTTAAATTCTTTGTTATATTGTAATTGTGGGGGCCCTGCTTCATTTCCCCTCTGGCTGCTCATTCTTAGCTGCTACCTATAGTAACATAGTCACGATAGGGAATAATTCACAAAAGGTCCAGAGTTCTGGTTCAGCCTTTCGATTTTGAAATTTTTTTTTAAATTATTTTATTGTTGTTCAATTACAGTTGTCCACATTTACCCTCTCCCCACCCCACCCCAGGCAAACCCACCTCCCTCCCTTGCTCCCCCCCCCCTTGGTTTTGTCCATGTGTCCTTCATTGCAGTTCCTGAATACCCTTGTCCCCCTTCTCCCCTTCTCCTTCCCCTCTGGTTACTGCCAGAATGTTCTAAACTTCAATGCCTCTGGTTCTATTTTGTTTCTATGGTTGTATTTTGCTTGCTTACCTCAGAAGCGTCTTGGCTGTGGCTGATCTAAATTTCCCAGTAGCTGATCTGGCCTTCGTGCCTTCTCTCCTGAGTCCTCATACGAAACTTTTTAACATTTCATATAGTAGAGGCTGCATGATGATGTACTCCTTGAACTTGACCTTATCTGAGAAGCACTTTATCTGCCCTTCCATTCTAAATGACAGTTTTGCTGGATAGATTATTCTTGGTTGTAATCCCTTGCTCTTCATGATTTGAAATATCTCTCTCCAGCCCCTTCTTGCTTGGAAGGTCTCCTTTGAGAAATCCGCTGACAGTCTTATGGGGATTCCTTTGTAGGTAACTGTCTCCTTTTCTCTAGCTGCTTGTAAGATTTTTTCCTTATTCTTGACCTTGGGTAATGTAATTATGATGTGCCTTGGTGTGTTCCTCTTT
>PVJI01020600.1:0-28582 GCA_004026765.1 Micronycteris hirsuta | reverse complement strand
AGCTCCCAAAGCGGAAACGGCGTCTCGGTTCGACCCAGATTCATCTTTTTTTCGGATCCCCGTTTTCATATGTAGAACTTGCTTACGGCGAGGTGCGCCTGCAGAGGCAACAGCCGTTTAAACGTTACAGCGGTTTCTTCACGAAGAGGAGAGGAATCCTAAAAAGCATCCCTTGGGGGTTGGGAATTTACGGTGTATTCACCATCCAGCAACTGTGATGCAAACAACTAATGGGCGGGTGGCGGCTGGATTCTTCTCCCGGCGGGAGAAGCCCGTTCCTCAGAGCAGAGTTAAAGGGAGCGCAGTAGCAGCATCGCTGTGGCCGTGCTTTTCCCTGACAACGTCTCAGGGGCCCGTGCGTTTCCAGGACACTCACTGGTACTTTTCACGTGTTTCTTCCAATAGCTTGGTTAGATTTTCACAGGCGCTCAGGCTCTCCCCAAATGCTGGCCCAGGATCTCTCAGCCCCGCACCCTGTACATGTGGGGGTGAAGGCCCTGGTCCCCGCCATTAGATGTCAGGTGTGACATCAGAAAGGCCCAGACCTTGCCAGATGTCCCCTGGGGTGAGGGTCAGCGGATTGACTGTAGAGTGGAAAGAAGTCCTGGCCCAGCCGAACGGAAGACCCCGGCAGAACCAGCGCTGAGCCTGATAAAGGCGGCTCCTGGGGTTTCTGCACAGTGCACACCAAGCGCTCTGTTCAGGAATGAGCCGTGCTCTCAACCGTGGATTCAGGGACTGATTTTGAAAGGCACGTTATGTGTGGAAACTGGGCAGAAGACAGGGACAGACGTGCCCTGGCAACAGAACGAACCCTTTGACCATTTCCACGGCAGAGATATTTGTCTGGAGAGCCAAAACCTCACCCTCCAGCCCCAGGCGCGGCAGCAAAGCGGCCCAGGTAGCGAGGGTGGCAGCGAACGCAACCTCTGAGCCCGGAACACAGCTCCTGGCTGTTCCCAGCTAATTCTGCTGGACGTGCTGGTCAGAAACATGCCCTGCAGAAGGACAGAGCCGACACACACACAGCCACAGGCATGCGTGTGCAACAGGTGTGCACACATGCCACCACAGGCGTGCACACACAACCACACAGGAAGAGACACAACCACATGCATATACACACACACAACCAAGCACACATGCACACACATGTAGATACGCATGTACAACCACACACACTTGCACACAAATTTTGAGTGGAAAAGACCTAACCTGGGACTCTCCCTGTTAGTGCGTTACACACTGATGCACACAAGCTGCGTTCAACTCCCCCTGTGCTCGTGTTACATGCAGTTGTTTGTGTTCAGCCTGGTCTCCTCTCCGAATTGAAGAAATGCTTTCTCTCACCCTTCCGCTCCTGCCGCTCTCCTGACGCCCAGACACCTGCTGGCCTTTTCAAACTGCTGTCTCCTAGGTGAGGAGCTGATTATTTTTCAGTGACTAATTATTTCCAGCAACCTGAAGCCTCTGGGTTGGGTTTGGTGTTGTTCATGTGAACACAGGGACCTGGGAGGCCATCCTGACAGAAGGGTGTTCAAGTAGGAGCTCGGGAAAAGTTCCTTCCTGGGGCCGTCCCCTCGAGGGGAGGCGGTGAGCCTGTGCACAGAGCTGAACCTGAAGTTAGCAGAAGCAAAGAGCGTTTTAACAAAGGTAAGGAAATGCAGAGATAATCAGCTGGATTATGAGTTGATTATCCATACGCACAGATTATTAGTTTTTGGTCTGATCTTCATGTTTAGCTGGTCCCCTTGATTATGGAAGCAAAGTGGGTCACTGCTCCCCTGGAGACGTCTGGCAGGTGTGTTTGTTTGGAGAGGGGAGGAACGAGGCTGGAGTTCTGGCGAAACGTGTCAAACTCGAACAAAAGAATGAGCAGAATGCTAGTTGCCTCCTTCGTCTCCCATAGTTTGCCTCTGCCTGCCGTGTTCAGTCGGTTTCTCTTCCTGGGGCTGACGACTTAGCTGGGGTTGTTTCCGCTTCCTCTGTTTCCAGGGGGGTGAGGCTTCACCCCTTAGTTCATGCTCTGGAATGGCTCCGCCCTCCAGGTCAGTGTTGCGTTGACCCCCTGAAACTCGGGCTCAGCACGAGTCTGACCCCGAGACTGTCCTGTGCAGGGACGCATGTATTCAATGTTATGAAGTGGTTTCCCTCTGTCTGAGGAGGCAAGCTGGGGTGTCGTGTGAATTTAAAAAAGACAGAGGCCACCTACATGACCTCCCTGATTCCTCACAGTAACTAAATGGCATGCGTCCTGTTAACCCCATTACATGGCTGAGGACACTGAGGCAGAGAGACTCTCTCACAAACTGATTAACAGGGAAGCTGGCCCTGGGCCCTACAGCTTCAGTATGTAGAACCAAGACTCAGACTGATGCTTGGTTCTGCTGGAGCAGAACTTTCCTGTGACTGAAGAATCTCTCTTGTCTTTCCAAACTCTCTACCCAGTGTGTCCATAGGAAAGTAGGTTGGTGTGTCTTTCCTGCCCTGGCTGGTGTGGCTCAGTGGATTGAGTGCTGGCCTGCAAACCAAAAGGTCACAGGTTCCATTCCCGGTCAGGGCACATGCCTGGGTTGTGGGCCAGGTCCCCAGTAGGGGGCGCACAAGAGGCAACCACACATTGATGTTTCTCTCCCTCTTTCTCCTTCCCTTCCCTTCTCTCTAAAAATAAATTAATGAATTTTTTTTTAGAAAAGACATCTTCTCCACCCCTTCCTAGGAAAGAGGTTTGGACTCAAGTCTTCGTTTTCACCTAAAAATGATCCTATAAAGAAGGCAGCTAACATGCAGAAAGGAGGGAGATTCCTGCCTCCATGAGACAGGTTCACGTGGAGATCGGAAAAGACTGATGGTTGAGACTCATCTCCACGGAATGAAACGTGCTGAGTGAGTGTTAGGAACGAGGCCGAGAGCACCGCAGGGTGAACGGGAGCGATTCTGGAAGGGTTCTGACAGGAGAACAGAAGCCTTATGACGGGGTTTTCATTCACGTTCTGTTTTGTTTCAGACCTTTCTAATCACGTCAAACCCAAAGTCCATAAAAGGAAAATTAATACATTCAGCTACATAAAAATAAACCCTGTGAGACTAAGAAAAAGTCGAAAGCAAATCACATACGGGGGTAACACACGTTCAGAGTTTATAGATAGGACTCCAATTTCCTTTACGTATAAAGACTTCTTACATCGCAATGAGATATGTGAGGTCTGTCCAGGAAAAGTCCAGCCATTGTTAATACGACGAGAATAGTTTGTGTGACAGTGACATCCACGTAACCAGGCAGCCAAGGAGCGTGGACTGGAATGCACACGTGTGAACAATGCCGACTTCACTGTACTGGTCAGTGGGGGCGGCACACACTGTTGAGGGAGCACGTGTGCTGTGTGGCCGTCACACTCAAAATGACTGAGTGAGTAGGACAAGAAATTTGCATCACATTTTGCGTTAAGTTTGAACATCCCTCCGTGGAAACTATTCGGATGATTCTGAAGGCCGCAGCTGTGGGCAACTGGTGATTGGCAGCTTCATTAAAATAATGCTCCTGCTTATGCATCGTGTCTTATGTGGAGTTTTTTTTTTTGTTGAAACATCAGATTACCCAGGTGACTCAGCTGCCCTAGAGCCCAGATTTGGCGCCCTGTGACTTCTGGCTTTTCCCAAAACTAAAATCACCTTTGAGAGGGAAGAGATTTCAGATCATTGATGAAATTCAGGAAAATACGACAGGGCAGCTGATGGCGACCGGGAGAACCGTATGAAGTTCCAAGGTGCTATTTGGAAGGGGACTGAGGTGTCACTGTCCTATGTACAGTGTTTCTAGTATTTTGCATCTTCTTCAGTAAATGCCTGTTTGCCATAGGGCATGGCTGGATACTTTATGAACAAACCTCGTACATAAAACGGCATTCCTTGTATCATGAATGACAATAGCAAAACATGTTGAAACTATGTCTTCAACAAAGACTACTGCTCACCCGTCTATGTTGCATGATATGGTACCATGCTATCATCCATTAACAATTTTTTTTTCTTTTAAGCCAACATAAAATACTGTAGGAGATATACTGTGAAGTACTTGGGTTGGGAGAGGGGGGGCCTGCACAGAACTCACCCCCGGCTGACGTGAGAATATGTTTTGGGCACAGGTCGTGCAAGACACTGAGCCGTGTTTGCCTGCATGCGGTGGAAGGCACTAGGAGGCAGAGCTGGGAGGGGGGCCTCTCTCAGTTGTAAGTGCATTCGCGGTCTGCATCCATTGTCTTGTCGAAATTTAAATTAACAGCAACAAAAGGAATATCTCCTGGAAGACAGTATGGGGAGGCTTCCAAGGAGGAATCGCAAAGCGTTTAACAGAAAGGGAGGAAATTACTGACTTGGCAGGAAGGGGAACCCGTTTGGCCTGGGACACGCTGAAGGCGTTTAGTTTTAAAATGATTGATTCATCACGCCGGGTGTGTGGAGACGGAGCTGCCTGGCAGAGCGCTGGCAGCGAGGGGCCAGGATTCTGAGACTGTTGGCGCCGTGCTGCCCCAAACACGCGGCGCCGAGCTGGCCCGTTCCGCCGGCGCCCAGCCTTGTCTGGAGGAGCCTCCCTTAGGCCCGGGCCCCACCTACCGTCTGAGGGGAATTACCATGAGTGTAGTGCCCACTGCAGGTGGTGGGAGTTCCGTAGAAAGGAGTTAGGAGCTAGTGAGGGAGATCATCCGCCAGGAGTGATGTAATACCATGCAACGTCCCCCGTTCTCCTGTCCTGGGTCTCACGCCTGCGCGCTGTGGCTGTATTTGTTTCACAGTCAGGCACCCTTCTGACGAACGGGCCCTGCTGTGTCCTGGGGTGGCCGCTTCCCTGTGTGTTCACGCCCTGTGGCTTTGGAGGGACTGACCTATACCCCTGGAACCAGTGACAAAGCCATGCTGCCAGCCAGCCCCGTTCATCCTCACAGGCCACCGTCACGGGGAGCAAGTGAGTGAAAGAGAAAGCCTCAATTCTGCGACCACGTTGCAAGTGTTTAAACCAGAGATGATCTCTCTGCCACCACAAATGCTTCCTAAGACCGGTCTGTGTAAGCCTAGGGATTCTGCAGCCAGCTACCTAGAGAGAGTGAGCTATTGGAGGAAGAAGTCAGCACAAGGAAGAGAGGAGTGTGTGTACGTGTGTGTGTGCGCGTGTGTAAGAGGATAAACACAGACGACATCATTCGAGTTACTCAATTAAAGCCAGACGCCTTCTGAAACATTTTTCCTGAGCCAAAAAACTATCTATCACCTGCCTACCTGTGTCTGTCTGTATCTATCAATCATCTATCATCTATCTGTCTGTTTGTCCATCCATATCTATCGATCGTCTCTCTATCAATCCATCCTCTATCTCGTATCATCATCATCGTCCTGTCTCTTAAACCTTCTCAGATGAGGTTTTATTACATCAGGGACTCTGACTCATAGGTTATACCTGCCAATATTGTGGGCATAATTATAAAACTCCAGGCGCACACTCTTCCTCCATTTCTAGAAAGACTCCATCCCGTAAGTTTGTGAGCACTGGGCGGTACTGTTTCACAAGCAGTTCTAAGCGTGTCCTGAACACCGCTGCCTGCCTGCGCGCACGTCTGTTCATGTCCGCGGACTTCACCGACTGTGTCGCGTCGCTGCCGCAAACACGGCTCCGCTCCCTGCCACGCGTCCCGCCCTGCGCAGAACGCACTCCGCTCGCTGGCCCCTCATGGCGGGATCCAGGACCTCAGGGCTTGAGTTTTGATGTGGGGCAAGCAATCGAATAAGAATCTGGGATTCCTGTGGAGAACCTTATTCCGCTGCTAACCTGTGCTTCCATCTTTCTGCCGTGTGCGCCTTGGACTTTCCCTTCAGCTTTAAAAGAGAAGGAAAAGCTGTAATCTTCTAAAACACAAAGTATAAAGAACACCGAAATTGAAGTCAAAACGATATATTTAAGGACACAGGGGTCAGATCCATGTAGATCACAGGTTCACTTTTTAAAATGTACCTCAAATATATTACGAGTGACATATTGTTATGTTTGACCCTGACGGGAAAGCGATAAGTAAAACCCATGTCTCATGGCATTTATGTATTAGTAGCTGAAATTTTACAGATGTAACTTTAGTGCCAAAAAAAAAAAAATGCAGTTATTTTGGGATCTCTACAGCTATAAACCTGTACCTGGATTTTATAGTGCTGAGTAAGCTTGGATAAAATTAAAGCATAAAACTTCCCTACATGGCTACTTTGATTATCTTTGGGAGTATTATTCATTTGAGTATTTGTATTTGAAATAGCAAATTTGAAGTAGGAAGTACTTTTTTTTTGATTGATGTGGGCCAAATTAATGAAACTAATATAACAAGCCGACAGAAATCATCTGTCAGAGACACTCGCAAGGCATTTTGCATAGAAATGTCCTTGTGTTGTGACATTCTTATTTCTTGTTTTCTGACAGTGCTATAATTTGCTTTAAGAATTGTTTTAATCAGTTGCCAAATGTTTCTGCTGCTGTTCTGGATAGAAATCGCTGACTTTTCTAAAGATGAAGCAGTGTAGCTAGGGTCTGATTAATTCTTTTTTCCTTCCCACTTATCCTTACTGCTTTCAAACCCAGGGTCTAATTAAAACCAATGTGTCTTAAAGGGATTATCACCCAAGTTGCCATAAAGCTTTGCAGGTGAGATTGCGTAACAGGGCCTTTCTCTTTAAAGGGGGGGACTGATGTCACTGCTCCGGGGACCAGAGTCAGGGACGAAAGCAGCAGTGGGGTTCGGGCTGCAGGTTTTGAGCTGACACACCCGTGACAACCCACCTCTCGGGCGCTGTCTCAGCTCCGGAGGATGCCTGCCCACGAGCCATCGGTGGGACCTGGCTCTACCCTCGAGGGAGAGAGAGTGCTGGGCGCTTATTGATCGAACTACTTTCAATCCAATCACGGCCTCTTCTGTTGAAAAAAAATATGTTTTCCCTAATTCTTTTATCTCCCTTTGAGATGAAAGCCGTCTGCCTTTATTTATGGGATTCTGCTCCCATAAGGCAGGGTTGCGTCTTAGAGAAAGGAAAGTACACCTGAAGACGTGTGAGATGCCAGGTCACGTTCTGTCTGTGCCCAGAATTCTTACAACGTGCAAAGTCCTTAGAAATCACTGGAGGAGCCGCAGGTGCTCCGGGGACACGCATTTCCTTTGGGCTGTCGAGAATTCATTACATTCTCCCTTCGTGACAGAGCAATTCTCCTTTGAAAACCACTCCTCCCCTGATCCCCTAACACGGGGTCCATTTCTCGGGTCAAGTTCCGTACCTAGTTTTTGGGGCTCACTGGCCTCTGGCCTCTCCAAGGCGGGATGTCCCTTTGAGCCGGTCAGCTGCCACACTGAGAGGTCAGGGCAGCTTCTGTGGCTTGCTCGCAGAGAGCACCCTGGCTTTCGCCCCTGGCGTGAGAGCTGAGTGACGACAAGAATTTTATCTTTCTCTCCTGCCTGAGTGTCTGAAACGCAGTAAAGGCCCAAACGGTGTTTGCAGAATAATGAATAAAACTTAGAGGAAAGGAGTGGCGGAAAGGCTCACGGCCCGACGGGGTCAGAGCCTGAGCTGGAGACGGGCTCTGGGACTGTCCCCACCACCTCCTCCCAGGAAACTGCCTTCTTGGACCACACAGGCCGCTGCCAGCTTCCCTGAGGGAGAGCAGCTCACTTCGCCTCTCCGGCTCCCAACACAGGGGATCCCGACATGGGGGGATCCCGACACGGGGGGATCCCGACATGGGGGTGGCCGTCTCTCCAACGTGGGCAGTCTGCGCTGTCCGGACACTTCCCGTTATGTCTGACACTAAAGCGTTCCGGGAACGCCACGGGATGGCCAAGTGTTTTTTTAATTTTTATTTAATTTATTGGGGTGACATTGGTTAATAAATTATAAGAGTTCCAGGTATTCAATTCTATATCATCTGTATATGGTATTTTGTGTTCAGCACCCCAAGTCGAGTCTCCTTCCCTCGCCATTTACGGCCACTCCTGCCTTCCCCTGCCCCTGACGACAAATTGCTCAAAGGCACCAATGACACCTTACATTCCCTCAGTGCCATCAGTTCAAAAGTATGGCCCACAAGGAGCAGTGCCGGTGGCCGGCTGTTCCCCATTCACAGTCATTCAATCCCGGTGACCCAGACAGTGTGGGGACAAAGAGAAAGGCAGGATCTCGCCGTTCGGTGTGAACAGAGACAGGGCACAGCTCCTGGGCCCAAAAGGTTATTTCCCAAATTAAAGAAAAAGAAGAAAATTAAAAAGGGAAAGGAGGTTACTTCCAAAGGGCAAAGTCAAACTCGTGCATGCGTCCTGAACGGCTTCCTGCTGCCTGAGCTCACTGCTCCTTCCGTCCCCGCGAACCGCCGGGGCCCCCAGCCCAAGCCTGTTCACCCCACACCCAGCCGTGCACTGGACCCTCACCCAGACCCTCGCCCGTTCTTCTCGCTCCGCATCTAACTCCACCCTCGGGGCTTCCTACCCGTCCAGACCCGAGAACAATGGGCTCGTTTGTGAACTCTCGTCTGGTTGGCTGAGAGGCGTTCACGTCTCCCTGCTTTGTCTCCCGCCCTGCGACATTCATCCTAACATTAAACCCATTTGGCCACAATTATTTTTACGTGATTATCTCTTCCAATATTCCGCAAGCTTTTCGATGGTAAGCCATAGATCTTGTTCATTTAATTATTTCCCCCACTCGTCTGCATGCTAAACAGCACAGCGTGGAATCAATGACGCACAGCCCACAAACAGAATCAAGGTCAAAACCGAGAACTATGACCTTGCAGACCAAGTGAACTGACCCATGGCCGGCAGGGCAGCTGCCGTAGGACGATCTCCCACCAGGCGTAGTGATTTCCTTCCACGTCAAGCATGTCCATCAGTAAGTTGTGTAAGATTAGAAGTGGGGCAAAGACAGCTATTGGGTGATTCAAGCTCTACGTTTTCTAATTCAAAAAACGGTACGTTTCAGAAAATACTCTGGGTTAGCAACACCCACGCTTCCCCATGTTACTTCGTGTTGGGTCACGCATGAGCCTTAAGCTCATTGGAATATTGTGGTTTATATGCACTTGGTTCCAATTATAAATGCAATTCGAACTGAGTAAATAAACAAACCCCAGCCCTCGAGCCTCGCTCTGGTGGAGTCACACGAAACAGCCGCAGTTCGCCACCCCGGCCGCCGTGCAGACCGGGTCCGCCTTCGCTCGCTGGAGCATCTCCATTCTCCAGTCGTGGTTTCTATTAGACTTAATTACGCTCCCTGCTACTTCAAATCGAGGGTATCCTCCAAATGAGGATTGCGTCTATTAAATTTAATTACTTCCCTCTGTGGATCAAGTGCCTGAGATGCCGCTATTAAGAGGAGGTTGTTGTTAAGAAAGCAGCTTCTGCACGGGAAGGCGCATTTATGACGTGAACTCCCGGCTCCGTAGCATCCTGGTCCCGACCAGCGGCATGTGGTCCGTGCGTGAGCTCACCCTCTCCTGGAGGGCTTGCCTGCTGGAGAGAAACACCCCGCGGGGACATGCGTGCGCCTCTCTTCCCTCCATGTGCCTTCTGCCCGTGGATCGCATAGTTCCGCTTCGTCGGTATTTCAACAGGGAGGTGGCATTCCTACTCCAGCACACCATGGCCCCTGGCTCCTGGCACATGAACCTGGAGGCTACATGCGCTTTTGCAAGAATTAATTTAATAGTAATATCTCGGAGAGTGTTGTAATAGAAATGGAAAGGTGACGGAAGAAGGAAAACACAACAGAGAATTGTGCCAGTTGTGTACCAATATCTATTATTACAAACACTTTGAACTCAGATAGCTGAACTCCAGGGAGAATCGTCATGGAGTTTTTTTTTTGTTGGTTTTTTTTTTGTTTTTTTTTTTAAGATTTTATTTATTTATTTTTAGAGAGAGGGGAAGGGAAGGAGGAAGAGAGAGAGAAACGTCAATGTGTGGTTGCCTCTCACACGCCCCCTGCTGGAGACCTGGCCCATAACCCAGGCTTGTGCCCTGAGTGGGAGTTGAACCGGCAACCCTATGGTTAGCAAGCCCGTGCTCAATCCACTGAACTACACCAGCCAGGGCTGGAATTTTTATTTTGAGGATTGTTTCAACTTAATTCCACTGATCTGTAGATACATTTATGAGCAACCTGAACACTGATAATTTGTTTAAAGAATCTCCAGCAACATTAGAAAAGTAGAACAAATACATTGCATGCTTTTCTTTTAGTAAGAACACTTACTTGGCATTATAACACCTGTTGTAAGCCTGGCTCTGCCTCCCATCTACTCGCTGGTGAGTGGAGCAAATTCCTTTGGTGAAATGGAAGTGATGATTTTAATTTTGGCCTTATCGAATTTTTGAGTTTGTAAGAATCACCCAACAAAGATTCCCATGTTAAATTCCTATGTTAAAGTTAATGTAAGATATCGCTATTCGTAGGTCTATAAACTTAAGACAGAAAACAAACAAAAACAGCAGCGATGAAGGCCGTCTACTTGGTGCACTCAGTGAGAAACGCCCAACCCACAAGCAAAAGCTGTCTACTTCGTTCTGAACTGCTCTGACAGAATTTGGGACACAATTGATGGACATTTTGGCGTCCTGAAGATATCATTTAAAATAGCAATGAGTTCCTCACCTTTGCTCACCTTCTCCCAGACGGTAGCGTATACAAGAAAACTAGTTATCAGAAGCAGTTTTCATCACGAATGAAGGTGAGCAGATTGCTTGGGTCACTGCCCTGCCCTGTGACCTAGGGAGAGCAGCGAGCTGTCTGTGGGTGGCTCTCTGCCCCGCACCCCCACATCCCTGACCGCCGGGTGTTTTGCCGCCACTTTAAACAATTTAGCTCTGGGTGGGGAGGGAGGCTGGGGGGTGAGGAGACGGAGCCCAAAAAGGAAAAGAAAAGACGTGGACGGCGGTGTGGTGATTGCTTGGAGGGGGCGTGGGGAGGTGAAAGCGTATAGGGCGATAAATCACAATGGATAAAAGTACAGTAAAAATGAAAACAATTAAAAAATTGTGTTATGTTGTAGTATAACTGGATTGTAAATTATTCAAAGCACAATTACAATGACACCGTGCATCTCTGAGCCTGGACCCCCAGAAGAAAAGAGACCTTCGCTAACCCCCAGGGGAGGGCCGGGGGCCCCGTCACAAGGGATTGAAGAGCCACGGTGAAGCAGGACGGGGGGAAGCAAAACGTTCTTTAATTAAACAGAGACGCTTTCAGTCCATGTGGCCCTCGAGAGCAGGGCGAACATCAGACTTTGGAAATTAGCCTAAAAATGAAAGTGGTGATTACTGAGAGCCGTGCTTGCATTTTTTCAGTGCCTGTACGCACGGGGCTCTTTGCCAAACCCCGTATACATTTTCTAATCGAATCCTTTGAACAGCCTCAGCAGGTAGCAGGTGCTACAGCAATCACCCGACTCTGCAGATGAGGAAGCAGAGGCGGAGAGAGACGGCGTTTCTTGCTCAAACACCACGACTTAAATTCAGGGTCAGGTGATACCAGAATTCGGTCCGAGTTTCTATGCCGAACGGTAACAGAGGCAAAATTGGACCCAACTCCACCTGGGCTCCGCAACAACAGGATGAGCTTCTTAGGGGGCAGTGATTTCTATCCATAGACATGGAACTTGATAGAGTAACAAGCTGGATGTTAACCGAGGACGCAGGAAGATGAAGTGCAGAGATGCCACGTGGCTTTTCCTGCATCGCTGAGAAGCAGAGCAGATGGAGCCCGGCCTGCCGTCTCCCCGTCCAGTGAGCTCTTCACCGTCCCCAGGGTCTGCCCGCTGCTTCTGGACAGAGGCCGACAGCGATGTCACAGAGGCGGTTCAGCAGGGGGCTGCTTTGGACTGTGTTAGCGGCTTCTCTGTCTGTCCAGCGAGCTTTTCAATCCTGCATCCCATCGCTGACAGTCGCCCCCTGGGGGTGGGGGTGAGCCACAGGACCTGTTTCCAAAAAATGGCGACTGGCCCTAAGGACGGACGGATCACGGTCCTTCCTTGATGTGAATCCTCGACTCCACGTGCTTTCCCATTGGCGCTGCTGCGGCGTGGTTGTGTGGCTGTTACTCACGCCAGCGCACAAGACGAGATGGGCACAGGGTGTCCGAGAGAGCCTGGAGCTGGTCAGCCCTGGCCTCTACGTGCATCCAGCAGTCTTCTGCTTCTTGATTCGGTTCTACGAACTTCCCCAACTCCCCCCTTGACTACGTGTCGGCTCGGCTCTCTTTGCTCCGTTCTTCGGGGTTGGGCTAAGTGTCTTGCAGCCGGAAGGACTGAGGATGCCGGGCCGGAGCCCGACTTCCCCTGAGCTGTCTTTGGGAAGCTCAGTCGCTGTCAGCCACCCACCCCGACGCTGGCTTCCTTCAGTCCCGTGACGGCATTGCCTGCTCACCGCCAGCTCACGGAGAGGCCCCCCAACACGGCGCCCGGCTTCCCAAGGGCAGGAGGAAGTGAGGCTAAAAATAAATCCCAGTCTCCAAAGCTTTGTCTGGGAGGATTAAAAACACTGTAGACATTTCCCTTCAGCACCCCTGACACCGGGCTGTGGGGTGAAGCGCTGTGTTTGTGTGCAGAGGGGCTCCTTCGGACCTTCCCCACCAGGCCGCTGCCCCCCTGAGCCCCTGGTTAGGGCCGTGTGGATGTGGGTGCTGCGGGGGTCCGCGCTGTGCCCGAAACGTTCTCACAATCCCCTCGCTCCTTCTCAGAAACCCGTCTTTAAAATTCAGGAGCCAATCAATGGTCAGCACCGCGGAAAGGGACCTGAGTCTTTCAAAATTTGCCAAACTTCTTGCTCTAAACGCTCAGGGACGGGAAGAGCAGTGGGCGGGCAGGTTGGCCAGCAGCATCATACGTACAAACAGCAGCACCGACAGAAGCTGGGAATCCCCCAACGACAGGGCCCTTAGAAACGTCACGGGGGTGTCTCCATTCAGTACGAAATCCCCAGACTGTTGGCGCCACCTGGGAATTCGAACAGTCCCAGTGCATGCTGCTCATGCGGTGCACACATTATTTTGTGCACTGACTTGAAGAGAGGCTCCGTGGCGCGGGGGCTTCGCTGGGGGCAGTGCGGTCACTCAGACAGGGGAGCCCCCCCCGGGTGCTGCAGGACCAGCCCCGTGTTGCCTTGCGGTCAGAGCCACGGACACATCTGAAGTGGGTTCCGAGTCCTCCGTCTGCAGGCGGCCTTGGAGAGGACCAAGGAGACAGAAGTTTCCCGGTGCTTTCAGACACTCCAGGAGTGACTTTCGGACACAGCTGGGTGAGGGGGGAGTTTTTCAAGGTCAAAGTATTGATGAAGTGTCTAAGGGACAGATCTATCCCAGGCAATGGGCTTAGCCAGCTGTCTGTGACGCTGAATCACAGACTCTGTATCAGGACTTGTCAACAATGGAGTGACCGTGCAGAGGTCAGGCACAGAGAGAATCACCGAAGGTCCTGATTGCCACTCAGTTAGTGGGGGTTGTGTCTCGTTTTCTTGTGTGCACTTGGACAATAAATCAGTCTGGAACAGGCTCACAACATGCTGAATGCCGATGGTCTCTAATCAGACTTGAAAATACAGGCAGTCACATCAAAAACAGGGTTATTTTAAACTGTGACTGGGGAATACAATTCTATTCGCAGTTGGCATTTGCACCAGTGTGACTTCTTCCCCCTCTGTAAATAATTTAAACTTACTTTTTTAAAGTTTATAAGCTGGGAAGACAATTAAAATCGGCTGTTTCTCACACCTCTCTTGATATTCGGTAATTAAAAACAAGATTCAGCACCAAAATGTCAGCTGCACTTTTTCTGTGAATTCACTGTCTTGGAACAGGGGGGTCCCTTTGAGAAAACGTTATTCAAAACGACAAGGACAGGAAATCACTGGGCGAGGAACCATTAACTTCCGACCTCTCCTGCTTTCTCGGAAGTTTTGTGAAAATGCGGTAGCGACAGATAGGTGGTCTGCCTGTCTCAGCCGCCCCTCACCAAGCGGTCGTCCTGCGGGGCACCTTCCTTCCCGCACCCCCACGCCTGCGTGTCTCCCCGCGTGGGGCGCCCTTCAGCTCGAAACGCCGAAGCACATTTTAAAAAATGGAACAGTCACAGCGAATGAAAAATACGGACTTGGCTGGGGACGGAATTCAACAAAAAATGTAGTCAAAATTAAGGGAGAAAGAGTAAAATAGACACCCCTGAATAACTTCCATTTCAATTTGGAAGACGATCCACAGTGTCTGTCCTTCGGAGATTGTTTGTCAACTTGTTACTTCCCTGACAGCAAACACGGTGTCATCGGGTGGAATTTCGTGGAAGATCGGGGGCAGGTAAGTTCCTATGTGTGCTGAGAATTGCGCTGTCTTTGGAGATGCAGGAAGGTGACAGATGTGCTCCTGGGCACACCCGTGTGAACACCGCCGCCCCTGCGTCATCGTCATCATCCCCGGCATCGTCATCCGTTTTGTAACAGAATCTGCGTTGTCCCTTAAAGATTCTCTCATAAAATCTATCTCGTCACATTAGCTGTTAATAAGTACAAAAAGGTAGTTTTCGTAGCCTTCTGACTATCTTAGTTACTTATCTTTTGGCCTATAATTTTTTAATTAAAATTCCAACATTTCATAAAAGCTTCTATCATTAAGAACATTCACACTCTCATTTGTGGGAACAGGCATTCTTTTTGGTTGGTTCTGTGATGTATTTTCTTGTCAAAAGTGACGTACACCGTAATTAAATAGATTTTCATTTCAACGTGAAGCACTTTCTGAAAATGATCCGCATGGGCAAGTGGCACCAATTCCCCTTAAGCTTTGAAAACAATTATGTTAAAGGACTAATGTCGATGGGCTTTGAGAAGTTCAAGTGTTTGGTAGATAAAGTGGGTCAAGTGCAGGAACTACTCCTACTGTAGCCAATGCGAGTGGCTCTTGGGCATATTAATATTTTAATGTCCTCAGTCACTACCCCAGGTTTCTAATCACTGTATTTTGTCGTGCGTGATGGGCACCCACGTTTTTGTGCACATCACACGTGGGATTATTATACCCGTGGCATGTCATGATTATACCGTGTATAATGTGCATCCTTATTTATCCCTCCAAAATTTGGGCAGAAAAGTGTGCATTAATGCATGGCAAAATACAGCAATAAATATCTATCCTTCAGAACGTAGCTTAATCCTCACCCCTTACAGCAGAAGTCCCAGGACCCCCGGAGCCGGGTCCTGGCGAACGTGATACACTGCCTGCCCACGTGTGCCTTGCACTGTATCAGGGCCGCGAGTTTGAAATCCGTTTGTCCCGCCACGCTCGAAGCTCCCTGAGGGCAGGGGCTGAGCCGTTGGGCTTCCTCCGGTCCTGAGACTCACCGCGGCCGGTGCCCAGACACAGGAGCGGGCGAATAAACAGATGCCGGCGCCTAATGCCAGGGCACGTCAAGTGAAAAGCTTTTGAAGAAAACAGAGTGAGGTGATGACATCGCTGCTTCCCAGGGTCAGTCACGCACGCAGTCTGGGGCCAAGAGCGTGACGACCGAGAGCAAAGACCGCCCCTGGTCTGGGACACTTCTCTCCGACCTCGCTGGGACCGTTCCCCGGGCTGGAAAACGGGGGCCTTCAGGACGCCGGGCCCCCGTGCTCCTCTTCCTCTGCGTCACCCCGGAGGTGTGGCTCTCGCTCTCCTTTCATCTGAAACGAGGACCGTGCGCTGGCAAGATCGTCTCCGGGGGACACGTTGCAACTAATAAACTCACCCAGCTGTTTCATCTTTGAGTTTCATGTTTTCTAGCAGATACCTTGTTACGCTCCTTCTAATATCCCAGGAGGAACTTTTGTACTGCTTTAGGGATCTCTACATTCCAAAGAAATACCAAAAAAATAGAAAATGCAAGAAACAGCTCTAGGTCTTGATTTTACATTATTCTCTTTTGGCAATTCAGTTCCGGGAAAACCATTTGATTGACCGGGAGTCTCATGCATCTTGGCCGTCCAGCCTGCTGGAGCACCTCTGCGTGAGCTGCGGGTCTCGGCAATGGAAAAGGAGACCGGGAAACCAGCGGACTGCTGCTTTTGCATCCGTGACACTTATTTCCTAAGCTACAGGCCCAATGTCACCTGTGCCGACAGCTCTCTCTGCCCTGGGGGCGGGGGGGAGGATTCTGAGAAGGACGCAGCATCCTGTCCGTTTCGCGGACCCCTTTCCCCAGGGCGCGGCGTGGAGATGCCCCCGGCTCCTTCCCCCCCATCTCCATGGCCGCGAGCTCGCCGCAGACCGCTTTCTCGTCTGCTTATCTAAGGACCGCTTCTGGATGCGGTGACCTAGAAATGCAAAGTCAGAGAGAAAACACCCCACTTTCTAAGGGGGCGTTTTACGGGTATGTTAGTTCCTATTGTAGTCTCAGGTAACTGGGTTATCAATAGGCACTGATCATCAACAACTCAAGTACCCCTGAGTTCAGGAATACTTTAAACAGCTCTTGCAGGTTCGTTCATTCAGACAAATAAAGCTACGAGGTGCAGCCGCCAACTACCAATGAGTCTCCAGCACGACCGTAACAGGGAAAGAGCAGAGAAATGGGTGTCTACGCCCTCCCAGGACACACCGTGGTTCTCGGTGCCATCCCGTGCAGCTAAGATCAATGCTCGGGGACTTCGGAGGTATTTAGTGCTCTGTAAGTCAGCATCGGAAGCATTAGTAATCCTCTCCCCGCGTTTTAGGTTTGTTTTTAATTACAGTTGTTTCAGTCTGGTACAAAATGCTTCACGTTTAATTTGAATATTAAGAGTTCTGTGGCAGTATTTTGGCTGCGTTTTACAGTGAGTTCCATCTGAGATTGCCGTCTGAGGGTTCACGGGGCTTTTTATGGAAGCGATTAATTATTTGGCTGCGGTGGCTTGTAATGTGTGACTCATTACTCCATCGTCACATGGGCTCTAGTGCTGAATTATGTCCTTTTGATTTAGTGTGAAGGTTCTCTCTGCTATGCTCTCTCTCTCTCTCACTCACACACACACACACACACACACACACGTATATATATATGAAATCACACAGGAAATTTGAGACCACATACAGATTGAAGAACTAGAAGCTGGAATTTTTGACCCTGAGACCCGAAGAGGAAACTCAGAGGGACAAAGAAACTTAACATTTTAAGGTGCAAAGGGACTTTAAAAATCAACGTGTGCAGGATAGAGTAATATTCTTATAACTACGTGTGGTGCCAGGCGGTTCCTAGACTTCTCCGAGGATCGCTTTGTAAAATGTCTAAGAGTCTAATCACTACGCCGCACACCTGAAACCAATGTAACGTTGCACGCCAACTATCTTACAAATAGAAATAAAATATTTAAAGCACTGTGTTCGATTATAACATGGTTCCATCACGGACCCCGTGTTTTGCCATATCCTGTCTGCCATGTAAACCATAATCCATAATTTATAACCATTAATATATTTCTTATATTATTCACCAAAGTTTATCAAAAGGTAAATTTTCTGAAATAATAAAAAGAGCCCGCACCAAACCCAATGCCATGATGAGGAGTTCCATTTTGTAAGGCACCGAGGGCCTGAGCAAGCAGTGGGCATCGCCAGGGGCTGCTCGCCCAGCCAATCATCTGTCACCTCGGGAGGCTGGGCACAGCGGCCCACATTCACCAGGGACACCGTAGGGCCTGGGGCTCAGTGGCTGCTGGTACTTAAGTTGCCCAGTACCGGGGATGGTGATGTTTTATCCCCCACATTTTGCACCGTGACTGGCATATGGTAAGGGCCCAGTGCGAGTGTCTTGACTAACTAAAACCAAGAAACAAAACAAAACACCGAGTAACTTCAGTGTCGTGTTGCACGTGGAACGTTGAGACCTCTGCGTTCCCACATTGGGGGTGGACGCAGCTAGCCCGCTAAGGGCAGAGCCAGGTCGTGCATGGGAGGCTTCTGGGTGTGACGACAGTGACGTTCTTCCTTTGCACTTCACCTGCAGCCAGCGAGCATGGCTGTGCGCGCATGAGAGAGTAAAACCCCCTCCCTTAGGCTTCGACGCCGAAGACCCCTCTTTTACTGAGTTCTGCTTCTGTTCCATTTGGCTTCTGGCCAGGAGAAAGGTTGTTAGCCATTCTGATGGAGGAGGTTGCAGTGGAATTTCTTGGCGATGATGTTTATAATGTTTCAAGCGATATCATTCAGCAGGCAGCTTAGCTGATATTGATTTTACTAAAGAGAAAGGTCCCTCCGCAGAGCGTCCCTGAATCATGCCCTGCAGACCGGCGGCTAGTCACGGCGGCATCTGTGAGATTTACCCCGGTCGACTGGCCGCGCGGGCACCGTTGCCGAGTAACATCCGTCAAGGGTGACACGGGATATTTTTTAATGCACATAACGCATCTGGTCGGAGCCGCAGATTGGAAACCGGCCATCTCTGCACCGCACTGAATCTTCTGGTCATGAGGAGGTATCTCAGGTGGGGATCCGGAGCCAAGAACATTTCTTAAATGGCAGCTTGTTCTGCCAACAGCCGCTGGGCATCACTGCTGCCACCAACGAAGGGACAGGGAAGAGCAACTTCAACAGCCAGCGGGGACTTGTCAGGAAACCTCACCTGCCTCGTGTCTCCCTGGGACATTCGTCCGCATGCCTAGATACATATTTCAGGTCATGCTCGCCACACGCAATGTTTCTCTAAGACAGCCACCGTGTCTTCCTCCACTCTCCGTGGCGAGGCAGCGAAAATGGGAAAACCCGCAGTTACTTTCAATTCTTCCATAGCAAGCGGGATTCTAGGTCAGCCAGGATTACCTCTTTTACAGTATGGGGGGAAACCGTCACACTGAGGCAAAATCAGTCTACTGTTGCTTGTATGGGAAATAACACAATAATTAACACATAACAACACAAGAATAAACTCTGTGGTTTGCATATCTGCAACTGTAAACCGACCTTTGCCGCGCCCTGCACGTGCTTGGATACATCATAACACCGATACCTATACGCCGGATTTATTAGGGAGTCTTTATGCCACGTGACGTCACTTAACTGTTACAGAACCTTAAATACGATTATCTTCATCTCATTGATATGAAATGGAGGTGTGGGTAGAATTGGCGCCCACCTAGGGCTCCCCGTGCCGGTGGCTGGGGTTCGGGGGCCACCCCGGTTTTGCTGCACCCCACTGGCACCGTGCTCACCAGGGTCGCTGGGGTCTCGGTATGTCTCCAAGTTCGCGTGGTGAGGGTGCACCGGGGATCTATGGAAACGTGAACTAACCGACTCTGGTTCTACCTTACTAATGAAATTTGGAATTCAAATGCGCATAACATTCACAAGGTTAGGAATCTAACAGGATCGCTGGGCTAGCAAATTATTTAAACACAGAAGCTAGTGGATGACATCTCTCTGTGCTCCGAAATCTTAGAGATTTTTGTGAGTGTCTGAGGGTGGGTGTGCATTTGGGGAGCCAAGGGCTTTGGAGGGAGAGTCAGGTTCTCCTGATTTCTAATCGCAAAGCGGTCTTCCTGCAGCGGCTTCCTGGAGTTCTCCCTGCGACCCCCAGCTTAGCTCACACTGTCCCCCAAGGAGACTCCATGAGAAAAGCCTGGCCGACGGTCACAGACGCACTAGTTAACCTTAACTGACATCAATTTTTCCTTTATTTAGAGCTAAAAGAAAGTGACGTTTCCATAGTATGTCAGTGTTTAAAGCTTCCAAATCCATGCTTTCATTATTAATGTCCCAATGGCCATTTCAGTAGATTTGAACTTGTTCAATTGTCCACAACTTATTTATGTGAAATTAAGGTGGCTGATTGTTAGTGTGCTTTGGCATGGGGTGACCCACGATGGCGCAAACACATGCTTGCAGACGCGCGCACCCACGCTCTGCCGTTGAGTCCGAGTTGGACAGAGGTGTGCGTTGCAGGGTAGTTTTTGGTGATGCACACGTGTTATGTCCTGAACTTTAGCAGGCCAGACTATAACACAGTCTTAAGATAGAGCAGATTCTCTATCATGAAGATAGTCTCACATCTAATCAGATTCTCACTGATACACCAATCAGATACATATTCCTTCTACATTACCCAAGAGACATCAGGGATGTGCTGAATAGGCTGCAATCTGATTAATCTCCTGATTGATCTGGCTGAAAGATTGAACTGGAAAGTATTTTCAGAATCAGGTGAAACGTTGGCATATCTGGAACTTACATCCCTGTGAACATTCTCTTCCCAGCAGTTTTTCTTCCTTTGCTTAGACACACACGGAAGAAGAGATACAGTGTGATTCCACCCCCATGCCCCCACCCCCGGAGAGTTTCCCTTTAAATGCAACTGCCGGTCAGCATGCAGGGCGGTGGCGTGAAGGTCTGCCGACATTGAATGTAACACAACACACACTGGCACTTTCTTTCCATAAGGAAACCTTGTTTCTAATAATAACCTCAGGTAAAGGAAAGGGAAAAGTCTCCTAATGAATCCTGCTTCTCTCCAAACGGAGCCCGCAGAGCATGCAATTATAAGTGTGCAAAAAGTCAGGCGCAGAAACGCCAACATAATGAGAGATTCTTGTAATACCTGGTGTCACTAAGTTGTGGCTCTGTCAGAAGTTTGGGTCTCGAGAGGCGTCTCGGACAAGAAAAAAACGCCTCAGGAAATGATAACTAGAACTTGGCAAAGGAAGCTGCTTTGGGAGGAGTGCCTGCAGGGCAGAGATAATTGGAAGCAGAGGCTTCCGGCACCCTGACAGGTGCCCCTTGGTTCCGCCAGGAGTGGCCTCCCCAAAAGAACCAAAACCGGGTCACAGAAACCTCCTAGGGATGACCTTGGAAGCATGTTTGGGCCAACGGGGAAAAGTGAAGAGAGACCAGGCTAACCAAGTCCGGCATGGGAAAGGAGGCAGCGCGGGGGTCATTGAGTCTGCGGGGTCAGAGGACAGTTCCTCAGATCACCAGGATAGTCCTGTCCCTGTCCCCACCCATTAAAAAATGCCGAGTGCTGAGCTGGCCTGGGAAACGTGAGTTTAGTGGCAGGAAGTGTTTCCCTTGGTGGCAGAGCCCCCTGTGCCTCTGAGACACCCTTCAGTGCCTTTTCGCACTTGGTCTCTGTAAGGACAACGCGTCCTGCGCATGAAGACGCGGATGCTGGGACAGCTCAGGATGGGCCAGGGGCCGGAACGGTACCGTCCTAACCAGGAAGCTCCCGACTAGGATCTGGAGGCCAGCGTGTCTGATGGTGAGACCCACACGTAACCTTCACCACCTGCTGGCGTGTGGCCACAGCACCCCACTTCAGCGGTGGCACGTCCCCTGCTCCGGATGGAGGAGTGAGGTCAGTGACGTGAAGGGACGTGTCCCTGGGCTACAGAGTCGGAGGCCACATGCTTTTCCCAGGGACAGACAGAGCGCAACTGATTCGGAAGGGAGGTGCGCCTGCATTCACGCAAAGCCTTCTCCTTCGACCTCCGTTCTGTCAACTGACCAGCCTCTTGCCGCTGTGCACACACAGTCTAAAAACATCACCAAATGTCCCCAGATGATGGAGGAATGGTCCGTCCAAAGTCAGAAAGCTGAGCCAGATGACCATTCATTTATTTTAAACAAATGATCTTTATATTTTCCTAAGGTTATTGAATGGTCCTAAACAAAAGTCCATGGCTATTGGTTTTTATTTTCGTATTCATGTATTCAGCCATTTTTTAATTTTCTTATGTATTGAATGCTAAAATCTTCCATTATTTCTAAACATTTTTATTGAGAAGAGAAAACCTGAACAAGCGGTCATGCTAACAATCACTGAGATTCTTATGTGCAGTAAAAAGGCCCTAACTTGTCTGTCCGAGACGCGTGACAGCTTTCGGGTTGGGACCACACTGAAACCCTGTGGGCTCAGCTGCAGCCAAGTGTGAAAATCTCACAAACAGAAGATAGACCGTACTAAAATTAGATTTCAAGTTTTATCAGCTCATTTAGTAAGTGTGGTTTCTTCTTTACTTCATTTTCTCAACCATTAACATTTAATAGAATTTAAATTCAGAACATTTTCCTTATATAATTAATACCATAAAACCTCAATTATCTATATTATTAGTATTCTACCTCTTCATCGCCACACATGGCAAAACGCTGAAGGTTTTATGTTGCGTGTGCAGCGTTCACCGGGCTTGCAGGACGAGCTCAGTTACGACTCTTCCAAGAGCTTTTCTTTCGTAAGCTCCCAAACATCCTGTTTTCTGTTCAGCCTTGTGTGGTCACCAGAGGGAAACGGGGGAATAGAAAAAAGTGTCCCGGTCTTCCACCTCTTCTTATATATATAGAAAAGAATAAATAAACATAAACATAAACATAAACATAAATAATATCTATCCCGCACTGTTGTTCATGTCCACAAGTCCTTTTTCTTTTTTCCTTGATCCCTCCAACCCCCCACGTCCCCTCCCGAGATCTGTCAGCCTGCTCCCCATCTGTGAGTCCGTCTCTATGTATCAGTTCAGTTTATTCATTAGACTCCAGTATGAGTGAAGTCACATGGTATTCGTGTTTCTCTGTCTGGCCAATTTTTCTTATCATAATGTTCTCCAGGTCCGTCCATGTTGTTGCAAAGGGTAAATTTTTTATCTTTTTTTTACAGCCGAGTAGTATTCCATTGTGTAAATATGTCATAATTGTTTTATCTACTCATCTAATGATGGACACTTGGGCTACTTCCAAATCTTGGCAATTGTAAGTAATGCAGCAATGAACATAGGGGTACTTATGTTCTTTCAAATTAGTCATCTTGAGAAAGAAGAAAAAAGTTGTAGGAATCACACTACCTAATATCCAACTACACTACAAAGCCACAGTAATCAAAACAGCATGGTACTGGCATAAAAACAGACACACAGATCAGTGGAACAGAATAGAAAGCCAAGACATAAACCCATGCCTTTATAGTCAATTAATATTTGACAAAAGAGACAAAAACACACAATGGGATAAAGACAGTCCATTCAATGAATAGTGTTGGGAAAATTGGACAAATACATGCAGAAAAAAGAAACCAGACTGCTTCCATCATACACAAGAATAAATTCAAAATGGATCAAAGACTGAAATGTTAGACTCGAAACCATAAAGACCCTAGAAAAAAATAGGCTGTAAAATCTCAGACATCGCTCATAGCAATGTGTTTTCTGGTATATCTTCTCAAGCAAAGGAAACAAACAAACAAACAAAAACAAATGGGACTACATCAGACTAAAAAGTTTTTGCATAGCAAAGGGAACCATCAAAAAAATAAAAAAGACAACCCATGGAATGGGAGAACATATTCACTAATGATACATCTGATAAGGGGTTATTATCCAAAATTTATAAAGAACGTACAAAACTCAACACCAAAAAAACAAAACCCAAAAAACCCAAACCCCAGTTAAAAAATGGGAGAAGAACCTGAATGTACACTTCTCCCAAGAGGACATACAGGTGCCAACAGACATGTTCCAACAGACATGTGCCAAGATGCTCAGCGTCACTAATTATCAGGGAGATGCAAATTAAAACCACAACGAGGCATCACCTCACACCTGTCAGAGTGGCCGTCACCAATAAATCCACACACAAGTGCTGGCAGGACATGGGGAAAGGGGACCCTTGGGCACCCTTGGTGGGACTGCGGACGGGTGCAGCCACTGTGGGAAATAACATGGATTCCTTCAAAAACTTAAAAAACAGAACTGCCTTGTGACCCCGCGGTTCCACTTCTGGGAATCTGCCACCTGTTTCTGCAGCTTATATGCTTCCTTTCAGATTCCTGACTCCAGAGGTGCCTGTGCTTTGTGTCTCCTCTCTGTTGTTTATGTTACCAGTTTTCTCATCTGCTGGATGTTTTATTCTGTGCTGGACAGGCTTTTGTAACAATGTTTGCAGAAATAGGTTGATAACTTGGATGATGTTATCTTCTTCCAGACAGAATTGTTATTGGCATCTGTCGGGCACCTGGGCACTATCAGCCCTGCATCCTGAGTGGAAAAAAACACCTGCAAAGCATGATTATATGCCAGGCATTCCTCCGGATGCGGGAGGGCAGCAGTGAACTAAGCAGACAGACCCATTCCTTTCCCTCGTGGGATTTACTTTCTCCTTTGAATTTATCAGACTTCGATTATAAGGAAGCTTTAGTTCTATGTTTGCTATGTATATCAACTCCATATTCTTTTGGCATTAAAACGTCCATTTCCTTTTAAGTGACTACTTTTATCCATTAAAAATTTATCTAGTGGCCCTGCCGGTTTGCTCAGTTGGTTGTCTGTCATCCCGCAAAGCAAAAGGTGACTCGTTCGATAACCGGTGAGGACCCTGCTTGGGTCCAGTCGGTCCCCAGTTGGGTGAATGTAAGAGGCAACCAATCAGTGTTTCCCTCTCACACATCGATGCTTCTCTCCCTCTCTTTCTCCCTCCCTATCCCTCTCTAAAAATAAATAAAATCTTTAAATACATATATATGTATATATATCTAATGGAACTATAAATTAGAGGTGCTTTCTATAGCTCACCTTTAGCAAAGGTATTTTGTGGACATAAGCAGGGAAAATTGGATGAAATCAAATCATTGTTTGTTTGAAAAATGATTTTTCCCCGAGGAAAATATATTACACAACCAATTATTTTTAAAAGAATCAGTGGCTTGGATTTATCCCTTTAGATTAAATATTAAATAATATAGTGTGCATGTTTATGAAAAGACCATATTTTTTTTCTTTGAAATGTGAATTTGATTGTTTTATTATAGTAATTTCTCACAGGGAAGACAATTTAAATGGCTCAAGTACATGTAATATATCTACTCAATCATGTTTTTGTTATGTTTACAAATATACAGATTGTGGTAATTTTTAATTAGCTTCTCCATAGGAAAAACAGGTTTACAATAAAAGTGATTAACATCCAAATTCTCTGCTACTAGAAATAATTGGAAAATGCCCATCGTCACTGCAGACTGTGGACTTAAAACTGTGGTTTGTCCTCTGAGACATAAATGGTTAGAAATGTTACTGTTTTTATTCTGAAGAGGTTAGTTGAAGCTATGCTATTGGTGTCTCTATGCAAACCTATCAGTGAAGATACGGTTGCAGACTTAGAGCACAATAGATGTGACATTCAAATAGCGCTTAACAGTGTGCATAGAATTTTGTGTTCACGACACTGTCGATCCTTACGTGACTCTCACGTAGGCAGCGCACGCATTGTGCCATTTTACGGATGGAGAAACCGAGGTTCTGAGAAGTCACTTGCCAACCATTGAACGCAGACAGTACAGGAGTGTTGGAGTGAAAATCACCAAGCAGATGAGTCCCGACCTCGTTCTGCTGTGCACTTTCATAAACGTGTTCTGTAGGCCACCGTCACGTGGGATTCAGCATGAAACACAGTTTCACAGGCTCGATGGCAAAGTAACCTGAAACAGGCCCACGAGAGCTTCAGAAGGAGCGTCAGCGCATTGAACACCCCGAGCGGCCGTCGCCGCGGTCCGGCGCGGGCTGAGCTCGCCTGCACCACGTTTCCGTGCATGGAACTGATCTTTCCTGAGATGCGTCCTCACGTTCCGTGAAGTGTTCTGTAAACACAGGCTGGAAAAGTAGGTTTGCAGTTGTTCACAGGGACAAAGGCGTGCAGGTTATGATTACTCCACTAGATCTGCTTGCTTTGAAGAAGCGCGCCACGGCACTGCGCACTTTGGCGCAGTTTCGTGAGTGCTCAAACTGCGGGTCCCCATCATTTCTGCAATCTTGCTGTCTCCTTGCACACGTCCACGTCCTCACGTCTGCAGATCTGCTTTTGCCAACACCTGCGTATTACCTGAAGGTGAATGCCATGTTATATTGTATAGCTGACCCCATTTTCTCTCTATTGCTTTCTTTTTCTTTTTTTTGTAGGCCAGAAGCACTTTATGGGTTTCCAAGAGATAGGCATGTCGTTTCTATCCTCAAATTGTTTTCAATCCTCCTCACGGGTAGATAACTTCGCTGGCCTGAAGCGTCTCACGAATGGCCTCCTGTCACCGTGGACGTAGCCAGTAAAGGGACGCGGCTGCGGGAAGACAGAAAGAAGCAGGACCCACACACAGAGTTTCCCCAGGCACGCTTTTTCCTGGGGAGGCTGGGCACCGAACCGATGTCTCCTCTCAGTTTTGCCTTCGCTTCTCTGTGTGATTTGGATGACTCAGTTCATTTCCCATCTCCAGATTGTTTTTCATCCGTCTGTACACGGGTGTTAAACACATCATTAGCGTCCCAACTGTACCTGAAAAAATCCTCGATAGAACATGGCCGAGGGGACATTAGGAGAAGTCTGGTGGCAGCGGGGTCCCTTCTGATTCACCCAGAGCAGCTCCGCCCTTTTCATATTGCTCTTCTTCGTCAGAGTTCATGTCAACAGTGGGTTCGCAGCATGAAATGAACTTGGAAATGAGTTCCCAGGGAAGACCCGTTTCTTCTTGTATTGATGTCTAAGAATCTCAGAGCACGGGAACTGAGCGTGGGAAACCCGACCTGTGTCATTTTTTATGACATACAACAGATCCATGCATAATGTGTATGCAGTCATGCTTTTCTTAAAATGTTTATACAAATGGTGTTAATTGACAAACAAAATTTCTTAACTGAGTAGTTCGGAATGCCATCAGACGCTCAGATTTTGAATCTTGATAGTAGCCAGTATTTTGCGGTAATGTGCGATTCCTGGCAAAGCAAAAATGACCGAGCATTTATTGTTCAACGTAACATTGTGTGCTCATTTAAAAAGCAGTACGTATACATTTTGGCCGCTGGAAGTGTTGAGCGATTGCCAGAGGAGATTTGGATACTAGTGGAAAATGCTTTCACTCTTCACGAGGATGCATTCAAACCAATGAGCAAGATGGAACCAGAGACAGAGAGAAGGAACGGACTGGCAGTGACAGAGGGGAGGGGGCAGGGATAACGGGGGAAATCAGGGGAAGGGTCTAGTCCAGGCACACGTATAAGGACCCATGGACACAGGCAACAAGGACTGTGGGACCAGGGGTGAGACCGTGCAGGGGAGGGCGATGGGGGGGAATTGGGACAATTGTTACTGAACAACAATAAAAACAAATACATAAACAATGAAGTACAGGATCGTTGTCTCTTGTGAACAGGGGGTTACAGAGCCTCTGAAATGAAGACACCTTTGAGCTCCGGGAGGAGAGTCGAGACCCAGGGCGGGATTTCGGTTTCAAAGATGGCTGAGATACCACCTGGCCCGTTCTTCGGGTCACTTAGATTTTCCAAAAGCAAACGTTCCAAGATGAACCAAAACGTGTCCATTCCTTTCTACCTCACTGACAATTCTTGACTAAAATTGCATGTAGATTGTGTTTCCTGAAATAAACGGGGACCCGCCATCACCTTTGGTGGGATTTATCGAGCAGGTCAGCAGGGCTGAGTGGGAGCCGATTGCCTTTTGGAGATCCATTAATGGGCTTTTACTGCATAATGGTTCCCTAATTACTGGCCATAATGCACCTTCAAAAATTAAGCAATTTATCCCCTACCTCTTGAGTGACTTAAAGTTTTGGGGATTTTTCATTCCTAGGGCCAAGTTGTTTTAGAAGGAACTTTCTCTCAACAATGCGATATACACAAATCTACCATTTTAAGGATCTCTTTGTCATCAGAAAGTGCTGCATGCGTGAAGTGCTGTGGAGGCGTGATTTAGTCTGCAGATGTGCAAAGCAACGGAAACAATGAAGGCCACTTTCAGTGAAAGCGTCCCCCCAGAGCAACTGTGTGCTGCTCCCATCGCATAAGAAATTAAGGCATTCCACCACGAAATACCACCTGTGTCCCCCCTTTCGATGTGGTGAAAGTACAGATTTATTAGGTGTCACTTGACACCCATGTGGGCCTGGGTGTGATGGGCACACGACGGACCAGCCTGAGTCCACGCGCACCGCCAGGCCCCAGCGGTGTGAGCCCCGATCTGCGTCTTCAAGGCACCGCACTGAGTGTGACTGAGGCCGCTGAGTGCTCCACCGAGGGCTCCCGCTGGGGAAGCCACGCACACGAGAGCGGCGAGGACACAATGACAGACTCGTGAACAGCACGCTGTCACGCTAGGGCACGTTCGCTCCTGGGTCCTGACACTTCTGTGTGGTTAAGTGACGACAAATTAACACAGACGCGAGCACAGCGTGCTAAGGGGGACCAACGGCGAGAAGTGAGAAAGGGAACAAAGGGGAAGGGCTGCCTCTTTGTGTGTGAGCCTGTGTGTCCGTGTGCAGGTGTGTGCATGTGTGTGTCTGTGTGTGCAGGTCTGTGTGCATGTATGTGTGTGCACGTCTGTGTGTTCATGTATATGTGTGTGTGTGAGGGCCTGTGGGTATGTATGTGTATCTGTGCATGTATCTCAGCGGGAACATGTATGTATATGTGTGTTTGTGTGTGCCTGTGGCTGTGTACATGTGTATATATGTGCCTGTGTGTGGTTATGTGTGTGGGTTGTGAGTATGGATGCATGTGTCTGTGTGTCTCTGTGTGTGTCTCTGTGTGTGTGTGTCTGTGTG
>PVJI01020599.1:0-28603 GCA_004026765.1 Micronycteris hirsuta | reverse complement strand
TTAGGCAGCTACCATCTATCAGGTATTTCAAGGAAAGGAGAGTGTGGTTTAAGATGGGCACAGCCTGGCTTTCAGCTTACCCAGAGAGAATTCCTGTGCATTTAAGTCCAGAGTGAAGTAAAAGCTAAACAGTGATAAAAAGCACTTTCCTTGGTAGCATATAAAAAGCCTAATTAATTCTCTGTTGGAGAAACATAGGCAGCTTCATAGAAAAGTGTATTTGAAAGCCCTGAGGGAGGAGTAGTATTGAAATAAATAAGTGGAGACAGTTCTATTCCCTATGGCTAGGGATTTCTCTCTTTTGAATATCTGGCTCTAGTACATATTAGCTATATCCACCTTAAGACTTTTTATATCATGGCAAAGTATAAAATACTGGTTATAAGAACTTCAGCAAATTTTTTAAACCCTTTGACCTTAAAAGTTTCCTCACCCATAAAATAAAAATAATGCTATCTCAGAGTAACTGCAATGCTTAAACTAAAATGCTAATTAATTATACACCTAGCCAAATAGCTGGCACTAACTTCACAATCAATAAATCTTAATTCTTTACCTCTACTTCCACTTAAACCTATTCTCTTTTTCATTCTCAAAGCAGATTAACATCTTCAGTTTAAAAATCCTTTTGTCAAATAACTAGTTCCTCCTTCAAATTTGTCTTCACTGAGACTGTATTATATAGAAAGTCCATTTAACCTCATTATCTTACACGTGCATGACAATCAGAATTACACTGTAAGGGCTCATAATGTACATGGCACTGGACAGACTCCTTCCTATCCAATATCCCCTTTGCCTTACAACCCTAGCACCCCTGAAAAGTATTATGACCTCCTTTACAGATGGGAATGCCAAGGCTTAGGATTAAGTGACTTGTCCAAGGTCCGTAATTATTATGTTATCAATCCAAAGCCTAGCTATTAATTATTATTCTATACTATCTCTTATGCCATAGGACAAGAACAGATAATTGACCCACAAAATGATCAAAACTATGTGAAAATAAGAGTTTGACCTCTAACTTTTCAAAATTCAAATAAAAATAATAAATGCCAATCTAAATACCAAAATAAAAAAGAGAAAGAAAAGCTGAATACTTGGAGAAGGTGTGATTATCACTATAAATAAGTATAATTTTTTTGGAGAACTATCTGGCAACATATAGACAACCATAAAAACCTAGCTTCTCCAGGCCTAGAAATTTATCTCAAGAAGATAATAAAAAGAAAAAAAATACTATGTAAACAAAATGCTAACAACACTCTGTTTTCACTATTGAAAAACTGAAAACAGGCTACATGTAATAAAATAGTTAGGAAACTTAAGGGTTTAAGAATAAGGCTACAACCATTAAAAAAATGAGCTCTGGCTCGTGTGGCTCAGTGGCTGAGTGCCAGACTGCGAACCAAAGGGTCACTGGTTCGATTTCCACTCAGGGCACATGCCTGGGTTGCCGGCCAGGTCCCCAGTGGGAACGCACAAGAGGCAACCACACACTGACGTTTCTCTCCTGCTTTCTCCTTCCCTCCCAATCTCTCTAAAAATAAGTAAATAAAATCTTAAAAAAAGGAAGTTATATTGTATTATAATGAGAGCTTTTTAAACTTCAAAATTCTGCCATAAACTAGTAACCACCAATCCTTTTTCCCAGACAAGAAATGCAGAGACAGAACACTTACTTGCTCCTTTTCAAATTGGATCATTTTCCTGAAAAAATCAACTGAAAATGGACGGCTTTCCTGCAAACTAAAAAGGAGGGGCAACCGTTACCTTCCACTATGACAGAAACCCTCTTACATCCCACGAACACAAATACCTATGCTGGTGCCTCCCCACAACATGGTTTAATAAAGACCTGCCCGCAATTGGATGCCAGGACGGGCCTTGACCACCACCCTCAATGCCTTCAGTCTCCAATGACATTCTGCACAACGCCCAAATTCCTTCCCACCCAGTTTTCTTCCTGTTCTTTCTCACTTTCAGAGTCCTAAGTTCCCTCTTTGACTACATCTCAAGGTCTTTTGAAGGAGATCAATAATTCTACTTCTAAGAATATATTCTAGGGAAATAATTTCCAATATGGATAAATATTTGTGCAGAAATGTTCATCAAAGCAGTACTACTGTGCCAAGTAAGTTACGACACATCTACAGAGTGGGATATCATACAGCTATTTCCATAAATGCTTACGAAAAATTATCACTGATAGGGAAAAGGCCAGTCTTAACGTTCGCCAATAGAAGTGATCAATAAAATGTGATTACAGTACAATCTCATTTATGTGAAAAACAAATTTTAAAATAATATATCAACATGGTTTTTCCTCAATGATAGGATTACAGTGAATTATTAGCTATCTCTTTTTTTAAATGTTTCCACAATAGGTATGAACTGCTTTTACTGTTCCAGAAAAGAAAATAAAACTTCTTGAAAAATGTCTCTTGGATTACTTCCTCAGACACTACTGGCGATACGTGTAAGCTGGGTGCGAGGAGCTGAGCACAGAGTGGGCAGAGCATGAACATGCGTGGGTACCTTTTAAACACGGCTCTGGTCTTTCTGTAGCCACCACTTCGGTAAGCCCAGTCCAGGTACTTCTCCTTCAGAGGAACGGAGTCAGCACCCTTGACAGCTAGGAGAGCTTTCTACAATGTAAAAGACACAGCTGTGTGAGGAAATGTGTAATTATCAAAACAAATTTTCCCAGAATCATCCCAGGCTACTCAATTAATAGTGCCTTAGAATAGCTGCTATCGAAATAACCCGAAAGCTGGCCACCGGCAAAGCTGCCTGCTCATTCCCCACTCGCTACAAGACTCAGAACATCGGGCCTGTACCTTATAGACGGCTTCAGTGCCTTCTTGGCTTTCAGCGCCTTCACTCCACTCTGCCCAAGAAAGCCACAATGGCAGACAAACCTGCTCACAACAAGAATACTTAGAAAATGACAGCATAGCACTACACTCTGAAAACCAGTCACTATAAAGACAGATTCCTCCTAAGGTAATCAATGTGTAAGGCACGGATCATCCCCGCTCTATCCTCACTGTGACAGAATCCTCGGTGCCCAGCAGGAAGGACGTGCCAGAACACAGCCTTCTGACCCAGTCCTGTTCATTCCAGTTCCTGGATGTTGGGGGACGCTGCCTACAGTTATCATCATCAAGCATCTATTAGTTAACTAAGCCACGAACAATCCGCAGCCACCCTGCGAGTGACTGCTGTTCAGGACCCACAGCACCATCTAGGCTGAACTGTCTGATCTTCACCCATGTCTGTCTCTGAGGCTCACACGAATTAGCAGTAAAATATTACTAGTATTTTTTTCCCCATTTTAACTTCTGGAATTCTTTTTTTCATACTAATATAAAAGATTCACTGCAAAGCTTTAAGGTTTAGTCTTTTCAACTTTAAGGTTCAGAAATACATGTGTGTTTAAAAATCAGATGTGGAAGCAAGTGAGAATATCCTATTAATATTTCTCACTTGTAAGATACCTAGATGGTATATAAAATTTTATGTAATCTAGTCAATTTTCAAATAAAGAACTAGAAATAGGCCATTAAATGGAAGTAAATTCTTCCACTCTTGACCCTTAAATCATCAGCACAAATGCATTCTAGGGTCAGCTCTCATCAGACAAGTACACTCCAAATAAGCTTTGGCGGAAGCCTAAGGTTTCCCAAATAGAATGAAATACAAAAGACCAACTCACAGACCTGGGGTTTCAGGCATGCAAAGGCTTCTTCAAAAAGCATGGCTATGTCCGGGCTCTTTGCTTTAACCAGCACCTGCAGCTTCACCTGCCACATCATCACAGAGTCTCGGAACAGTTCAGTCCCGGTCACTGCCATCTGCAGGGCCTCCTCAAGGAAATCTTGATGCAGCAACAACTCAATCTAGGTAAGACAAGGGATCGCTGCGAAATTAACTACTGAAAGCTAAATTACCTATGTAATGGGGGATAAATGAGGCAGTAATTTCAACAGCCTTTCCCCATGGCTGTCACAAAGTGAACACAGGGTGAACACAAAGTGAACACAAAGTGTCACAAAGAGATGCAGGCACAAAGTGAACAATTTGGAATCCTCCTCCATTCCCTGCTCCTGCTCCTGCTCCTGAGGGGTATCAAAAAATAGAGAAGAGCCCTGGCTGATGTAGCTCAGTGGACTGAGTGCAGGCTGCAAATCAAAGGGTCACCGGTTTGATTCCCAGTCAGGGCACATGCCTGGGTTGCAGGCCAGGTCCCCAGCGGGGGCCACATGAGAGGCAACCACACATTGATGTTTCTTTCCCTCTCCTTCTCCCTCCCTTCCCTTCTGTCTAAAAGTAAATAAATAAAATCTTAAAAAAAAAATAGAGAAGAGGTAAAAAGCAGAGGGCCTAAATAATTTAGATTGAAAGTTTTTAATAAAACAGCTTACAACAGCATAATAAAATCCATACCCACTACACAGAATATAAAAATCAGTAAAGATAAAACCAGTATTTGTGGGCTCGTAAGGAAACAAAGTTTATTCATTCGAACAGAGGTGGCACACTACAAACTGGTATAATTTCTAGTTGACCAGGTCACCCAGCTCTCAAGTGGCAAAACCCGACCTAAAACTATGTACCCCACAGGACATTCCTCTGGTCTCTATAACAATCCATACCCACACCAGGGGTAGGGATGGGTTCATATGCCTCTTACTAGAATGTCAGCTTCTGAAACACAGGAAACACATCTAACTAGTTTTTACTGTACCAATGGTTTAATCTGAGCCAGTCATTTATTATTATTTTTTTAAAGATTTTACTTATTTATTTTTTAGAGAGGGGAAAGGAGGAGAAAAAGAGGGAAAGAAACATCAACGTGTGGTTGCCTCTCACATGCCCCCTACTGGGGACCTAGCCCACAATCCAGGCATGTGCCCTGACTGGGAATCGAACCAGGGACCCTTTGGTTCACAGGCCAGAGCTCAATCACTGAGCCACACCAGCCAGGGCTGGGCCATGCATTTAGATCTAAAGCTCAGGATGTTCAATAAAAGATAGAAGGATGGACAAACAAAATAAAGCCAAATTGTGAGTCCTTGTTCTGAGTGTTTTCCGCTATACAACATTCTTCCCTTTAGTAGTACAGATTTCATTTCTGACAGACACCAAATACTACTGACAGCCAAATGTTAATACTTTCTACAGCTATCACACTAAACTCCAAATGGTCTTAGTCACACAGCTGTACAGATATATAGAAACACACGCCACCAGGATGAACCAACTGGAATTAAGTACATGTAACTGACAGTGAATGTGTTCATGTCCTTACCCACTGCTTATACAGGAATTCTGGTAGAAGTCTGAGTTCATGTGCCTTCCTGAACGCAATCGTGGTTCTTTCCAGCCTCTGAAATGAGAAAAATGCCTCAGTTCATTACAAAGATCCCAAAAAAGGTCTCTGGCCTCTGAGAGGAACCACTGCAGTTCTGCACCTTCCTGAGGACCGAGAGAGGGGCTGAGGCGGTTCCACTCATGACCAGATGAGTGGGGCAGCCGCACCCAGCACAGGCCAGCAGGAGAGCACCTCCCAACCTGGCGGCCAGTGTCAGGGCAAAGCAGGCTCAGACCTTCAGAACGGCAGGTCGCTCGAGGAGAAAGAGGAAGTAAGCCTGAAGTTCTTGGAAGCTGTCCCGGGCCCCAAAAGAGTCTGTCCTTTCAAAAGACAGTCATTTCCTAGTCAGCCACTACACCCCTGTCCTCACCTTCCGTCTGAGGGACTGACTGCTTGTCTTCTTCGCAAACCTTTCCAAGCAAAAGCTGATGTAACACTTCCACATGGCCTCTGAAAAAGTCAGATTACATGGATCAGATCACCAACTCTCTTAGTTTAACCATCGTCATACATCTTTTCTCTGAAGGGAAAACTCCTCTGAAGAAGAGTTTAAATTAATCTGGTAAAAAAAAATGTTATTCTGATTACAGCCAATAAACCACCTCAAACACTGGGGGTAAAACAAGTGAGTAATGACATAAATACAAAAATTATGAGCTTATCCATGTTATAGATCCCTTCTACCTTAATACTCCAATATCACAAAACTAGAAAATAAATCTATCAAAAGATAAATTAAAAACTATAATTAAACAGTCTTCCTGAGCACCATAATGTGCCATGTATAATGCACTCCCGTGTAATAATGCACACCCACGTTTTTTGGCCAAACTTTCAGGAAAAGAATCTTTCATTTCAATTTTTTAATCAGTTATTCATTCATTTACAGATACTTGTTTTTTGTATTATAAAAGAACTTTAGCATTTATTTTTGAACATACAGACATCATTATTGCTTTCTAGAGTCAAACTTTTAATGCATAAGAATAAAAGAATTTAAAATATTTATATAGGTACTGAATTAGCACTAGCCGCATGTAATGCACATCCTTATTTTTCCCTCAAAAATGAGCGCAAAAAGTGCACATTATACACAGCAAAATACAGTATCATTTCCCGCAAATGAACACATATATCCACCACCGTCAAGGAAAGTCATAAAAGGTCCATCTCTCACCACGAGAGAAAGTGCGAGTTGGAAAGCCAGGCGCCATAGTAAACTACCAGGTCCCTGAAATGTTTCGGTCACGGGAACGGGAGCCCCAGTCTCACATTCATGAACGCCATTCTCTCTCCCCCACACGATGGTCTGGTGCAGTTCACCTGTAGGGAGAGTCTTCACCGCCTCTTCGTACACAGCACAGCACCGCTCCTCCCTCCGGCCCGCCTCCTCTGCTCTGGCGTGTTTGGTCGCAGGCGGCTCTTCCCCTGGCTGCGACTGGATCTCTAATTCTCGCCGTGCCACGTAATCCCAAGTGAGGGGGTCATCTGTGTGCATAGCCTGAAGGCTGACAGATAGAGTTTACTGGCATGAGCCCTATGACATGAGACCAAATCAGAGTATCAAGCAGAGAGGCAGTTCCCTATGCTCTAAAAATGCACCCAGGACACCCCTGAACAATTCCATTACTGTAAATAGGCTCTTTCAGATGTCCATGGATCAAAGTTGTCACATATTTATTAGGTTTCAGAATGTTTCAGGCATCATTCACAAATGTTAACTCTCAAGTCAAATCGGCAGGGAGGTGTGACGAGACAACCCTCCCGGAGCCCTGGAGAACCTTGTTATGACCAGGCTCTTGCATTTCTACACTAAAGGCAGAGGAAAAGCAACGACCTAATCCTCTACCAAAACCCTGAAGATGTCAAAAGGGAAAAGTGACTCAAGTTCTATTTTATCTCCTGTGAAAGGAAGGGGTACTGCCTAAGAGTGAAGACCCACAGGTAGGCTGCAACTCACTTTCAAACCGTGTAATCAGACACTAAAGTATAGAATCACTTGCAGCACTCAAAGGTTCATGAGTACAACTCTCATTTTATGGACAAAAGACATGCCAACAAAGCAGAAATATAGATTTTTATAAAAGCTATAGGATGTACTAGTTGTTAAAGGTAAACTATTTTCCAAGATGAGTCAACTTTTCCAAGAATATATTTTTTTAAATAAAATTTATGATGATACAATGATCCTAAAACGTCGCTTTCCTCCAAGGATTCAGTGTGGTATCTTCTTTCCCACTTTCTAAATACCCGACCTCAAACCCTTATCACAAATAAGAAACAGTCTTATTCACCTCCCCACTATTTTACTTACTCTTCATAAATTTCCCTTTGCAGGTCTTTGGCAAAGTCGAATAGCTGTGCAATTGAAAGCAGCGACACATGAAACTCTGCACCTAAAATTTTAAAAGGGGGGAGGGGCATAAGTCTCTAAAGCAGGGGTGTCAAACTCATTGTCACTGGGAGCCACATCAGCCTCACGGTTGCCTTCAAAGGGCCAAAAGTAATTTTAGGATTGTATAAATGTAACTACTCCTTAACTAAGGGCAAGAAGGTAGGTGCAACCAACGGGTAGAAACAGGCGCCGGGCCGGATAAAACAAGTGGAGGGCCGGGTTCCGCCTGCGGGCCTTGTTTGCCACCTGTATTCTAAAGTATAAATTTACTCTGAAAGTACCACGTGTTTGACGTACTGTACTTTGTTTGTTTTTGGTTGAGAAATAGGACAAAGGAGCCCTGGCTGGTGTAGCTCAGTGGATTGAACGCGGGCTGGGAACCAGACGGTCCCGGTTCGATTCCCGGTCAGGGCACATGCCTGGGTTGCAGGCCAGATCCCCGGTGAGGGCCATGTGAAAGGCAACCATACATTGCTGTTTCTCCCTCTCTTTCTCCCTCCCTTCTCCTCGCTCTAAAAATAAATAAATAAAATCTTAAAAAAAAAAAAAGAAATAGGACAAAGGACAAAAAAATCACCCATAGCCCCATTACACACACAAAGTCATTACTAGTATTTTAGAGTATTCATAAGTACTGGTAGCTTTTATTCTAAACTTAAGGGCATAAAGGAATGTATTAAATCATGTACTTCTTCAACTCCCCACAGGAATTAAGTACTAAGTAAAAGTGAAATGTTCAAGTACACCCTAAGGGGCGATAAGCCTTCTGAAAGAAACAGGACATCATTCCTATAATCAAAGTTCTATACACATTCTAACAGAATTTCTAACAGAAATTTTCATAATTAGCTAGAGGTCTTCCTCATTATAAGACTGTTTGACTTTCCCACCATAAATAAATTTGCAAAGACACCTACCTTTAATTATGCTTATAGAGTTTTTGTAGATGATCTGTGCCAACTCGCCCATAAGGATTTCTTCAGGGTAATCGAGGTTTCCCTAAAGAGTGTCGTATTGGACACAAGTTAGCAAGCAGTGCAAGCAGAAAAAGCACTCGGGTAGAAATGCCCAGCCCTAGCCCACCCTGCCCTCTGACCTCTGGCAAGCACGCCTCTCCCGGGGCCAGTCCCCTCACTTGTGAAGCGTGTGGCTGCACAAGACCACTGACCTTGGAACCCTGTTCTCTCAGGCTCCTGGAGTGGTGACAGATCCCTTGGCCTCAGGTCTCACTCTCCATTTAGACCAGAATAGGTCAAGTTTTACCTGTCCTGTGGACCCTTCTGTGCATGACCTTATTTGTATAAAAAATCTCAGAGCTGGGAACCACAGTAACAGTTGATGGCCAAATTCCTTTTTCTGTACTAACATTCTAAAACTTTTTTTAAATTGTTCTGTCATGTAAAAAAATTACATAACAAGGAAAGAAAGCTAGAAACCACACAGTTCCCCACTTTCTTGAGCACCTTCAACCCATTAATACACCATTTCATGAAATCATAAAGTATTAAAGAGTAGCATCTGGCCATTCCATCAGTAAGAATTTTGAGGACCACTCCAATTAGTCCAAATGTCTATTTTTAAAGCACAAAATTCCATTTTTATCTCTAAGCCCATTTTATGAAGTCAACTCTAGACTCATCGTTAAGTCTCAAAATATGGCATTAAAGTGGAAAGAAAAATACATTCCAAAGACTTTCTCTTACTCCTAAGCAGGCTCAAAACACTATACATTAACAAGTGATAATACATTAGGATCTTACCACATCCATTTTGGCTTTTTCAAATTCTTGCTTTTCCTTCCTCAATTTCTCAGCATGCATCAGCTCCATCCTGAAGTACTACAGAAGGGAAAAGATGAACTGAGAAGCTTGGGAGATAATTTTTTAAATTAGAAACACATGAGATGCCATTTTTTTTTACCCATAATTATTGGATCTGAAAATTTCTGGGGAGCTATATTATATGAAATGTTAAAGGGATTTATATAAGACATGGAGGGATATCAACAGGGGAGTGGGAGGGGGAGAGAGGAGGAAAAAGTACAGAGAATAAGTAGCATAAGCGGTAGGTAGAAAACAGACAGGGGGAGGTTAAGAATAGTATAGGAAATGTAGAAGCCAAAGAACTTATGTGTATGACCCATGGACAAAAACTAAAGGGCAGGGAATGGGGGGGGGGGGGCGCGGAGGGAAATAAAAGGGGCAAAATGGGACAACTGTAAAAACAAAAAAAGTCTGGGGACAGTGGTGTCTCATTCGTGACAACACTAGCTGACAATGACAAAAGGGAGGTCTCTGCCATCGTGGAGCGGTTCTGTGCTTTGCCTGCAGTAGCTACACAAACCTACACACGTGGGAAAAACAGAACTTTGCACACATTATACCGATGTCAACTTCCTGGCTCTGATATTATACCTAATTTTATAAAATGTAAACATCAGGGAAAACTGTGTAAACGGTACACAGGACCTCACTGTATTATTTTGTAACTTCCTGGGAATCTATAATTACTCTGAAATAAAAAATCAATGGTAAATATGTAATATCAGGTATATAAAGAGAAAAATAATGCATGATTAACATGTACTATAAAGCTGACTTATCCAAAATTTTTAATACTTTGAATTCTGTATTACAAGACATATTAAATGACAAGGTTTTTAAAAATATTTAGCCCTGGCTGGTATGGCTCAGTTGGTTGGAGCACTGTCCCATGAATTGAAGCCTCATAGGTTCGATTCCCAGTGGGGGTACATATCTAGGTTGTGGGTTCAGTCCCCAGTTGGGGCACATAAGAGAGGCAACTGACCAGTGCACCTCTCTCTCATCCACGTTTCTCTCCCTCTCTTCCTTCCTTCCCCCTCTCTGAAAATCAATAAGCATATCCTTGGGTGAGGATTTAAAAAAAACAAAACTGGCTACAAAATTTCACATACACACCATTACCACTATGTGAAAAATTTTGCACAGAAAAAAACGCACCATATCATTACTAACATTTGTCCGCCATCAGTCAGATTTATTTCCTCAGAGCTTTTGCTTTTTTTCTCCAAGATTTTCTATAAACATGTTACCTTGCTAGTGTAAAATAAAAACAGTACTTAGTGGGGTTTTTTTAATGTGACTTTTAGAACAGATAATGTTCATCAGTTTCTCAAAATGTGACTGACGCGGGGCTACCTAGGGGTCGTTTACACCCCTTCAGGGCGTCTGCAAGGCCAAAATTATTTTCACAATAATACTAACATGTTACTTGCCTTTGCTCTTATTCTATTAAGAGTTTAAAGTTTTTCAGAAACGTTTTGATAGATCCTAGTACCCTTACTGAATGCAAAAGGAGATCTGAGGCCCTGGCCAAGTAGCTCAGTTGGTCAGAATACCATCCTGATATGCCAAGGCTGCAGGTTCGGTCTCTGGTCAGAGCATATACAAGAAGCAACGAATGAGCGCATGAATAAGGGGAATAAAAAATCAATATCTCTCTCTCTCAAATCAATAAGATCTGAGAATCCAGCTGTCCTCTATTAAGTCAGATATTCAAGGGATTAACAAAAATGTAATAATACCATTCTTCTTTTTAAACTATTTTAGAAGAGCTATTTTCATTTAATAATAAACAATTATATTAATGTATCATGAGTTTGTTTTTAAATAAATATTTTTAATTTCTTGGTTTTAATTTTCAATAAAATAAAAACTGGTAGGTATCCATATAAACAAATGACCTTTGAAGTCCTTAGTAATTTAAGATTGAAAGGGGACCAAAAAGTTTGACCACCACCAATACAGATCAGTATGTACAAATGCAGACCTATATTCATGATGCGTTAGGTAAAAATACAGAACACAACAATATGTAATAGAATCTCCCTTTTCAGCCCTGGCTGCTGTAGCTCAGTGGATTGAGCGCGGGCTGTGAACCAAAGGGTCGCCAGTTTGACTCCCAGTCAGGGCACATGCCTGGGTTGCGGGCCAGGTCCCCAGTGGGGGCCTCGTGAGAGGCAACCACACATTGATGTTTCTCTCCCTCTCTTTCTTCCTCCCTTCCCTTCTGTCTAAAAATAAATAAATAAAATCTTTAAAAAAACAGCGTATCTTAAAAAAAAAAAAGAAAATACAAGTATGAGTACTTATGAAAGCCTCCAAAAAACATGCAAAATAGTAACAGCACACAACCCTCTAACAGCAGGGGGATGGAGTCTCACAATAATTGCCCCATAAGAATACTAAAGGCAGCAAAGGAATATCTGACAGCATATAAAAAAAAGGGATGCAAGACAACAATATAAAACATCATTAAATCAGTACAAGACCAAAAATACAGCTGGGACAGCTACAATATGAATGAGCACGAAAACCCGTATCTTTTTCCCCTCAGCACACAGGCTTAACTTTCATTTGAAGACTAAATAGCAATTTCTACCTTATCCTGACAAATACCTCAGAAAAGGGTTCATTTCCAGCATTTGTTTGGTTTTCTTTCAGCAAAAGTGTGGCCAGCGATGCTCTAGTATACCCCTCCAAGGAGGAACAAGTCTACCAAGAGGGGAAGTTAAGTATCTATCTCAAGAGACAGAGAATGAGAAAATAAGAAAATGGGGGAAAAGGGGGAAGAGAAGCTAAAAGGGGGGGCTGGAGGGGTAGAAGAAAAGGAAAGGACGGAGGGAAGAAGGAGACAGAGAGAGTGGAGAAAAAGATAAGAACAAAGGTATAAAGATGGCTAAACCTTGGCCCTCCAATTTAAAATAGGAAAGGCCCAGTTCCCTACGCCTCCCAGCTATAATGGGCAGGTACGAGTTTTAGTCTCTCACTAAGAAACTAGAAGATGCACATGGTCAATACCTACTACTGGCCAAAAAATACCTTCCTGGCCCCCTTGCTACAGTAGCTCCCTGCTAAATCCTCGCCTCCATAATGCAAAGCCTTTTCTCACTTAAAGAACATGTCTCCAGAGGACCAAACTGAGACATCACTCTGTCGTGTTCTGTACACACACACTCACTTCCTGATAAAGTTTTGCGCACTGTGGGTGAAAGCGCAGAGCTCGAAGAAAGAGCTGTCTTGCACTTTCTGAAGACAGTCGATCTTCCATTTCCCATTTGGCCGCCATAATCCACAAAGCTATAAATGAAAAACATCAGACTGCATTTTAATGTTAACTCAGGCAAAAAAAAAAAACCAATGTTTGAATTTTAATACTCAAAAGAACATTTTAGAGAACTGTAATGAACATCAGTAACTTTTTTTTAAAAAAAGAATTTTTTAATCCTATCAAAAGGAGGAGGGAACGGGGAGAAGGAGTTTGTAATAGTTATCTGTAAAGTATCGTGGCTTTATCTAAAATTACCAAGAGTATCCTAAAGGAAACAGGTAAATGTTAACATCTGAGGGTACTTATGTGCCTGTTACTGTTCCATCAGATTTAAAGCTCAACAGTATTTGAAGTCACATATAAATTTTAAGTGTTAAAATGCTGGGAAAGCCTGGCTGGTGTGGCTTAGTGGATTGAGTGCAGGCTGGGAACCAGGCGATCCCGGTTCGATTCCCAGTCGAGGCACATGCCTGGGTTGCAGGCCGGGTCCCCAGTGGGGGACACGTGAGAGGCAACCGCACATTGCTGTTTCTTTCCCTCTCTTTCTCCCTCCCTTCCCCTCTGTCTAAAAATAAATAAAATCTTTAAAAAAAAAAATGCTGGGAAAAAATTGTGCATCTTAGAATCAATGAAATAAAATTATTTTGTTCTTTTCTCTATATTTAAAGCAGTTCATAATTCTTAATGGCTCATAATTTTAAAAATAAATTTTTATCATTCTGCTGGAAATAAAACCTTAAAAAAAAAAAAAAACAAAATTTTTATTCTTCTACATGAGAAATTAACCTTGAGTTAGCATTCTAACCATTTCCCTAGAAACTTAATGAAGATGAGCTATGTTATCAGGGAAGATTTTTTTTTTTTTTTTTTTTTTTTTTTTTTGGTAAAAATGACCTATGACTGGTAACCACTACTATAAATGGTAGAAAGCTACTGCTTTGGGCTTTCTTGAGGACATGATTCCTGAAACTGAGCATGGTCCTTCCTGGGACCCCTGGAAGCTATGCCCACCCAGGTCTTCCAAGGCAGAGTGGCACCTCTACTCACTTTCCCTAGCACCTGAACTGTTACTACTAAGCCTCCAAATTACTAAGCGTATTCTACTGAAGAAATGCACCAAAAGCTGCCCTGCTGTACTCTTCTGAATAAACTGGTGCCAAATGAGTCTTGTATATTATAAAATGTTTGGTTGGGCCTCACACTTGAGAAAAAGCACTGGAGCACCTCCATTGTAAAATCACATACCATGCACACAGCATAGACAAGAGAAGTCTTCCTCCTACAACACATGAGCACCTACTCTGTGCCAGGCGCTCTTGTAAAATCTGTAGTCATCTTTTTCACCTGTCCCTGTAAGTTTCTGAAATCCTTTAAAAATGACTGCCTTCAAATAGAATGTCCTTCCAAGGACCAAAGAGTTTCTTTTACCATTAACCAACAAAGGAACATAGTTCTACTAGCGCACAGATATAGTGCCTGACACAGTAACTAGTAATCGGTAGGCAGGGGTGACCAAGAAGCAGCTATTCAGGAACCAGATCTGCTGAGGCCGAGTGCCTAAGCTCAGGTTTACAAAATAAGTTCTTTTAGCTTTATCAGGCAAAATAAATTCCAAAGTAGTGTGAGTCTACATAAAACGCAGAAAAAGAACTGACAAGGATTTCACCATACCTGGCTTGTTTGAATGAATGGCCAACATGGCAGAGAATACCTTGCTAAGTTGAGGTTTGGTAGCCTGAAAAGAGGAAGAAAAATTATACTTCCTACACAGCAACATCACTGTTACCACTTCTCTGAGTGATCTGCCCCGTACCATTGCCAACAGTAAAATCCAATGGGGCAGGATCTGCTACTACCAGGGACATATAAACAAATACAGACCTTCAGAGTTTTCTTCTACCTAAACCTCACTACATAAAACATTCTAAATATCAAAAAAGTTTTCAACTTTAATGAACAAAGTACATATAAAGATGATTTTCTTTTCAACTGAAGTGAAGCCCCCAAGTCATTCACATGTGCAAATGTTGTTACTCTGACAGTCAGCCTCCTTGGGTTCTTTCTCCATTTGTTAACCCTACACCTTCGGAAAACACACGAATTCAGCAATGAAGCATGGGGCTTAAAAGGCCAACTAACCAAAAGAAGGAAAGAGGGAGTAAGATACAGCTGCCCAAATACTCACCCATTTCTTACAAAAGACTACGTAGGATAGCCATAGTTGAACGTCATCCTGCAACAAAAGCGGTAAGTAAGCAGTGTAGTAAGCTCCCTGAGTCTGAACTTCATACCGAACACATCTTTGAAACAGAAGCAGATTTCAGAAAACCTACTGCGTTACAACACCCCTCAGCCTATTAGGCCTTAGATCTCTCAACCCCATTAATTCAGCCTGTTCCCTACTCCCACCTACCACGCCCCAAGACAAAATCTGTCATATATCCAATTTGTCCAATGTAGTTTTTACATGACCTCAATCAAGGAGAGCAACCCAAAATTTGTCATTCCCAGGAATCCAAACTACTTCCCATATAATATGTCCCAGTTCCAGAGCCCAATGTGAGGAAAACCAAGTTACTGAGGTGCTGCCCCTACCCTAACCGTTTATCTTCCACAGCCAAGTCTTTGGGATGCTTCAGCGATATATACAAACAACTCCCAGACAATTTTCTGATCCTTAATTATGTATCAAATCCACTGTTTTCAGCACCATCCTCACAGAATAACTATAAGGTAATGAGATAAATTTTCTTAATAGTTTGAATGGTTTCAAGTACGATACCATCATTAGAATAAGTATCAAGACACTCAAGATAAGAATGGACAACACATTTGAATATCCAAGTCATAACATGTAGAATACCTATCTTCACTGCTCTTACACTTAAGGACGCGCGGGCCACTCACTTTCCACTTTGCGGAAGCACGTCGGAAGACACCCTGCACCCGGTGCACAATGGAACTCTCGATCTCCTCCTTCTTAAATGAATACCCAATGCGCTAAAAGGGACATAAGAAACAAAGTCTCAGCTTAATCACACTTATGCAAAGCAGCATTCCTACTTGATCATTAAACAGTACTAACAGAGAAACAAGGCATTACAAATATCCATTACGAGTCCACCAGCATGCAATTTATCAATGCCACCTACTTCCCCAACCCAAGTTCTAGCTACAGAGCCACTCTATTATATTCTATACATTTTTCCAACTCCCAGAAATCATCTACTCACAGCTCTCCTTCTCTGGATCAGCTCCAAAAGATTAATTTCATACTATGGAAGAAAAACATACAAAAAAAGAGAAAAACAAGGAAAATCATATTCTTTTACATGTATAGGAAATACATTTAGTTAAAATCATAAAATAAAGCATATAAAACAGAAGATAATTTGCTATCAAGAAGCATAATCTACAATAAATGTCTAGCATTCACTGAAAATTCACCTTGCAGTTGCAAAATTCAAAAATACATATATTAGCAAGCATATAAACAACTTAGCTACAAAGAAAACATTTTATACTAAAACTGTAAGCCATGAGGTTTATAACATCAATCGAATTTTCTAGTCCCTAATGGTGCATTTAAACTTTTAGTAATTAACCTTTCAAAAAGTTTAGCTGATGCACAATAAAACAGGTAATAGGTTTGTACCAGCTGAAACAGGATGCCTAACTGGCTCTCTCTACTCCCCCTAAAGAACCACTCAGAACCTCTAAGGCTCTCTAAAACCCACTACTACACAATTCCTCTCTAAGCCTTGGCTTAGAGATTATTAGAGACTGAAAGCTCAGAACCTCACAAGATTGCAAGCTTCATTTTAAAGTTTTTATGAAACAGTTCAAGAACATGAAACACCCATGTAGCTAGCTACCACACAGCTACATCAAAGTCTACATTTACTGTATTTCCTTCAAATCTCATTTATAAAGACATTAAAATAAGAGTGAAGCCACCCTACGTACCATATCTGATTCCACTCTTCTCCCTCCACAGAGGAAATGACTATCTTGACTTGACTGTTTATCACTCCCAAGTACGACTCTGGACTTCATTAAAACGCTGTCTTGAATGCTTTCAAACTTTACATAAATGGTATCATACTGTACCCATCACAACATATCTTTACTTTGCACTGACTTTAGATATATTCCTACTGACATATGAAATTGAAGTCCATTCATTTTAACAGCTATATAGTATTTCATTGTATGAATGTGCAATTTACCTATCCTTTCTGGTGATGCATATTTGTTTCCAATTTTTCTATTACAAAAAGTTACAATTAGCCCTGGCTGGCGTAGCTCAGTGGATTGAGCGCGGGCTGGGAACCAGAGGGTCCCGGTTCAATTCCCAGTCAGGGCACATGCCTGGGTTGCGGGCCAGGTCCCCAGTGAGGACCATGTGAGAGGCAACCATACAGTGCTGTTTCTCTCCCTCTCTGTCTCCCTCCCTTCCCCTCTCTCTAAAAATAAATAAAATCTTTAAAAAAAAAAAAAGTTACAATTAATATTCTTCTACATATCTTCTTGTGGACGTATCTAGGTATTTTTCCAGGGTGTACACCGACATCCACCACTAATATGTAAGCTCTGCAAGGTGATGACTTTTGTCTGGTTAATTTATTCTTGTACCCGCACTGGGCTGAAGCAGTGCCATGTAGAGTAGATACTCAATATTTATGGCTGAAAGAATGAAACTGCTAGATCACAGAGTAGATGTATTTTCAACTTCATGGAATATTACCAAATTGCTATCCAAAGTGGTTGTAGCAATTATATACTTACAGTATCAGTCTTTAAAAGCACTTGCTAATATGATGGATTTAAAATAGTACTGTACCCTGGTTTTAATCTGTATTTACCTGATTACTAAAGAGGCTAACATCTTTTCACAGATTTATCAGCAAATGGTATTTCCTCTCTGGAAATTTCATATTCACATTTTTCCAAATCTTTCCATTTTCTTTCTAGTTTTTTGTCATTTTCTTTTTGTAGTTCTTTACATAATCTAGATCTTAATTACATGTGTTCCAAATATTTTCTCCCATTTTGCGGCTTGTCTTTTTACATTATTTATGGTGTCTTGTCTGCAAAGAAACTTTTACTTTTAATATAGTCAAATAATTTTTCTCTTCATGGCATGTGCTTTCATAGTCTCACTTTAGAAATCTTTCCCTACCTGAAGTCATTCTTTCATAGTTTTTGCTGATTTAAAGGGTTTCCCCCATATTAGCTTGCCAATTCAGCAGGAATTTATTTTTGTATTACGTGAGAAAGGGACCTAATTTATTTTTTTAAGATGGATAACCAGAAACTCGCTTTAAAATGCCACTCACACCTCATAGCAAGTTTATATGGTTGTGTGTAGGTGGGGAGGGAGGGTAATATATATAAGAGAATGCTTATTTGTGGTTTTCATTTCATTTCAGTTATGCTCTTTTAAAACTGAACAAATTGGCCCTGGCTGGTGTGTCTCAGTGGACTGAATGCCAGCCTATGAACCGGAGGGTCGCCAGTTTGATCCCCAGTCAGGGGCACGTGCCTGAGTTGCACGCCAGGTCCCCAGTGGGGGGACGTGTGAGAGGCAACCGCATATCAATGTTTCTCTCCCTTTCTTTCTCCCTCCCTTCCTTTCTCTCTAAAAATAAGTAAAATCTTCAAAAAAAAAAAAAAAAAAAAAAAAAAAGCTAAATAAATCAAATCAATGTAATCCACACATAGCTCTTAAATATTTGAAGAGTGAAATGATTTGTCACTTCTTAAGTCTCCTTAAGGATAAACACCTCTATTTTCTTCAATAATTCCTCCTAGAATGAAGTTTCCACCCTGGCTGCCTTCCAACCAACCTCTCCAAGTCCTTCTTAAAATGTAGTCTTGAGGCTAACCCAGTGTGCCAGACGTGGTCTGACAAGTGCAAACCACTTTTTTTTTTTTTTAAGATTTTATTTTTATTTATTTTTAGAGAGAGAGGAAGGGAGGGAGAGAGGGAGAGAAACAGCCATGTATGGTTGCCTCTCACATGGCCCTCATGGGGACCTGGCCCGCAACCCAGGCATGTGCCCTGACTGGGAATCGAACCGGGATCCTTTGGTTCCCAGCCCGCGCTCAATCCACTGAGCTACACCAGCCAGGGCAAACCACTTTTTTTCAAACCCACATTTTGTGAGTGCTTACTGTTTGCAGTGTCCTCTGCTCAGCTAACTTACCCAACACTCTACTTCTGTTAATGTAATCAACTAGATTATATTTTTTGACATAATATACTCATTTTAAATAAGCAATCTACTATGAGCTCTAGGACCTCTCCTAAACACAAGACTCTTGGCCAGGCCTCACATATTGTCAGTTGCTTTTAATTTAAGCTTAGAACCTCTAGTCTTAGAACATTTCATCTTGATATTGGGTTCTTTCCAAATCCTGATTTTGTCATCCAACATACAAATTATTCTCTCCCATATAAAATAGGTCTAGCATGTATATTTTACCTTCACTCAAATCTTCCATTCATTTACAGGACTGAAGAATCTTGCAGCATACTTCTTGCTAAGCTGACAGACTTACAGATACATAAGTATTAACTTTCCAGCCAACTACTATCATCAAACTCACTCTCCCTTTTTTCCCCCCCACACAAGATGGTTTGTCAAATCCCTTGCTGAAGCCCTGACACCACGTGTCTTTGACAGTCTCTGATCCACTGACTCCATAAAAGAGGAGAAAAAAAAAAGTTCAGTTTGCCAAGAACTACAAAGCCTTAGTACAGCAATGCTATTCCTAAACCACTGATTTTTGTTCGGAAGTTACCTGTCTAATCATCAGTTCTAGAAATTTGTTGAAAATGGACACCAAGCTGGCCATTCCATTATTAATTTTAAATTTGTGAGATTAAAAGATAATGAAATTATTCACTTACTTGAACATAATTGATAAAGTCTTCCTTACAAAGAGCTCTTCGCTGTATTCTGTATTCCAGATCCGAAGCTTTCTTAATGATAGCCCTGAGGAGAAAACCACTTAATATATAACTCTTGAAAAGAACAAAACTTAAAATAATTTTGGAGATATTGGTAAGTTTCTTAATTTTTAATATATTTAAAACACATTTACAAAAACATGTAATTCTCAAATAATTATTCTTTATAACCAAGTATTCTCTTGCAGGATTACTTCAGTTGTTCTTAAGGGCATCAGGATATACTTTAAAACATCCATGAAAATTACCTTGATCAATTGTCAGGACCATTAACAGACCCACCAGCAAGGCAAATAATCTTAAAATACTTTACATTATTTACACATAGTATTAATAAAGATTTCTTTTCCTTCAAATTCAGCTCGCTTAAATTTTAACAAATTCCTAATTCCTCTTGCTTCAGAGTTTCCAATATGCAGACTTCAAAAAAAGCAAAAGAAAAACCTTACATTGTCTCTACCTAGAAAGGTTTGTCATCTCCACAAGACTTATGGAAGAACACTCACTGTATTTAGCTAAGGAATGAACACACAACAAGTGCATATTAGGAGAATTTAATACAAGATATGCAAGACCAATAACTGTCTCTAGTTAATTATAACAATAACATTTACTGAGCCCGTATTAAGAGTCCACTCTGATATGCTGCGTTTCATTAACAGTCACATTACATTTAGTCATTGTAAAATTTAGAAATAGTCGCAGAGAACCATTTAAAACGACTAAACTTAATTTTAACAAAATATGGAATGCCAACTCTGTGCCAGACATTGTTGGCTAAGCCCTGGGGTAGAATACGAAATTGAAGTAAATGGTCCTCATCTTCAAGCCTTGTTAGATTTATCTACTCGTCCAGGGCTCCCTCGGCCCTCTCTTCGCATCTCTAGAGTATACACTCTACTATAATCAACTGGGAGTCGTACACCGCACTGTAATCAACACGTTTAATTCGGCCGTCGTCCCCACCATCACAAGGCAGTTAGCTCCTTTTTATCACCTTTATAAATCCCAAGACCTGTCTCCATGAAGAGCTGTCAATATGTTTGGTGGGACGGATGACCTTGTAATGAAAAGAAATTAATTCTAGGCATCATCAAAAATTAGAAATGAGCTTCCGCCGCGTGAGGAAAAATAAACACAACTCAAGAGCACCCCGTCCCCGCCACACTCCGCCACGCTCCCACTCGCCGCAACCTCCTCTCCGCCCTCCCCAGCCCTCCCTCTTCCTCAGCTCACTTAATCTCCGCGTGACTGAACAGTCCAATGCGCTTCAGCTGTTCCAATTCCGGGAGTCTATCTTCTATGCGTTCTTGAATTATCTCCGCCATGGGGTCCAAACTCTAGAACCCAAACGGGAGCTTTCTCAAACTCCAACACGCGCTGCAAAAGCCCACCTTCTACTCGGGAGACCCAGCCCTAACGCTCTCACGTGCTGGCGTAACTAACGTGAGCTCTAGGTTCCGCCTTTTCCGCTTCCGTCTTTGGAGGCGGCCCTTCGGCACCTGTGGCCGCTGTCTCCTCCCTGCGACTGACTTGGGTATTGCAGCGAGGGACCCTCCCTAACCGGAGGGCTTCTTGGGACTGGGGTGGAAGGGCGGGACTGGGGGAGGCGGGGGTAAATCCGCGTGAGGCTAGACCTGGGCTGAGTTGGGAAAAAGCGGCTGCAGGTCTGTAAGAGTTACCGGGAGGAGACGTGAAAAGGTCTTTTCTATGGAAAAAAATTGTCTCCTTTTATTCGGCTTGCTTCTCACATCCTTGCTTTCCAGCACCAAGATCCGCCCCTCGCCCACAAGAAGCAAAGAAGGATACAGGGTATTACAGTTACAGGGTGGGCAAAAGTGAGTTTACAGTTCGTACGGAAAATAATACGATAATTAATAAACAATAAAAGAATAAACCCTGTTTCACATACAACTGTAAACCTACTTCTGCCCACCCCTGTATAAGTAAACATATCCAAAAGAGTCAGTAATGAAAATCGTAGGAAGCGTTAAAACTAACCAGTCTATCTATTCAAAGCACTGTGTCCGCTTTGCCGTAGATTTGGCAAACCAGTGTGATAACACTGGTTTTTCAATTAGAACCAATAATTGGCTGATTAATTTTTAAATGGGGAGATATTTTTATTATTTAAATAATTATCCTTGCTGTGATTGGATAAGGTCTTCCAAAATTCATGGCCCTGGGTGGATATCAGAAACTTTTTTTTAGAAAAGATTCCGGTATTGAAACGTTTGTGAGTTGCCAAAATAAATCAATAAACCTTTGCCCAAACAACTTAGCATTTCTAAAAGAATCCCAGACAACCCAGCTTGGAAGCAACATGTTGGTGTAATTACTAAACTCAAAATAACTACATGGCTTAGTTCTTTTTTAAGATGGTAAAGAACCAAAGCAGGAGTTCTTGCTAGACCTGTTTATTTTAGGATCCACATTAGCATCTTGATCTTCTGTGTGATTTACAATAGGGGAATAGGCTTAGCATTAACTCCGTTCCACCTCTGTACCTTTCTTTTTTTTTCCTTTCACATTTTACCCCAATGGTGTCAGAATTGAGGCAAAGGTTAGCTTGGGCTTTATCATTTCTTTCTCTTTTTTTTAATGAAACAGGATCTTTTCTAAACATTTTATTTATTTATTTTTTAGAAAAAGGAGAAGGGAGGGAGAAAGAGAGGGAGAGAAACATCAAAATGTGGTTGCCTCTCACATGCCCTCAACTGGGGACCTGGCCCACAACCCAGGCATGTGCCCTGACTGGTCATTGAACCAGGACCCTTTGGTTCACAGGCCGGCACTCAATCCACTGAGCTACACCAGCCAGGGTGAGCTTCATCATTTCTTAATTCCCTCAGCTTTAAGACACTAGGGAAGTGGAAGGAAATCATGGAGGTAAAACAAAAATGAAATTTCTTTGTGATAGGAAAATCTCTGTGGCTTGTGTTAACAGTAAGAGTGGGAATAGCACTAGTAAACGCCGTATGGGCAGGGAATTTTTACTTTGTTCACTGGATAGCCTGGAGCTTAGCACAATGTCTAGGGTATAATAAACATCTGATCATTGCATGACACAATAAGAAAAGGCACTTCATAAATTTCCTTAGGTACAAGGGAGTTAAGGAGCTCTGAAAGATTGTAATTTTTCATTTAAAGGCAAATGTGATAGATAAATATGGTTTTTAAATCAACACAACTATAAATACTCTCCTCTTTTATTTACAAATTTATTTTGTTATTTTGCTCTAAGAATTATCATAATGATAATGGTAAAGACTTCTTTTGTCTCTTCTGCGTCTCATAATAAGCAATTACTTATCTAAGATTTGCAATGCCCAGCTACAATGAGCATTGTTCTAGTTCTTTACATATTAACTAACCTGCTCTCACAAATATTTTTAAATATCAACCCACGAAGGAGCTCTTGAACAGGTAAAAAGCACCTACTAGTGAAAGCCCAATACAGCAGAAGAAACTATGTTTGAATAAAGCCCAGTGGATCTCAGAGTGCTTAGCTGAGCTCGCCTTCAGTTAGGAGCCTTAGGGCCAGAGAAAAGGTTCTCTTGAGTGTAGAGCTCTAAGGTGTTCCTTGGAAAGCTTGACATGCCTTTTAGTCTTTTATTTAATCTTTAAAATTCGCCATAGATGGCAGATTGATAAGCAGGTACTGACTGGGAGGGAGCCCAAGGGGGCATTCTGTGAGCTGGAAATGTTCCATACTTGATCTGGGTGGTCATTATGTGGTTATACACGTATGCAAAAATCTATCCATTGAGATACATACTTAAGATTTGTGCACCTTATGGAAGTTATGCTTCAATTTAGAAGAAAAAAATTAATGACCAGACCCTCTTTTTGAGGATATCATTTCTTTCCAGAGCTTTATTCATGTGGCAGGGTCAAAATATTGAACCACAGATGACCAAAGCCTCCTCCCTCTGCGAAAGGGTTCATGCCAATTTTGCATCCTAGTCCACAATGTATTAGTATTTGTTTTAATATAAGTTATTATTATATTTCCAGTTCATCAAGTAAGATTAATCTCAGAAAGATGTATCCCGCTCACCCCATGTTGCGGAAACACCCCATTTTGTGTTCATGACCCAGTTTAGAAAACAGCCAAGAGGGGTCTCAGCTAAGGGTCCTGAGGCAACCTCTTAGGGAGAGTGACAGATGGACAGAGCCAGACGTTCGCAAGTCAAGTGAAAACTCCTGTTCTTGCCTTCAGAGTACTTAAATGTAAACTTCTAAATAATTTGAACTTTTCTTTAACTATTCATCGTCATACCTGAAGATTAAGTTCTCAGACCGCTCAGTGGTTAACAACAGCAGACAAAGAAATGCTTATCCTTTATTATTATTTTTTTACTTTTATTATTATTATTATTTGGTAAAGGGAAGTACCTAATTTCAATGCTAATTCACCTGGAATCCCATCCCTCTCCCTTGCTGAAGTGCCCAGTCTGCTTCTCCCACACAGAGAACTCTGGTAGACTTCAAAGTCAGAGCAGAAGTGATAGACACCGACTGGTCTTTGATGCCTAAGAACATCTGAGCCCGCTGTTTGATGCGAATGCAAAGCATCTGTACTTTTCAAACCTTTCATGTTATCTCACATTGCTAACAACAAAAGCTGAAAAGTTTGAGGTGACACACATTATACACATTAAAATATTTGGAACCAGGAACTTTTCATTTCTTTTTCTATTATATATAGCTTCTTTTACTTTGCAAACCACAATGGATAGTAAATTACTTCTGGCACGCAGCCTTGTCAGCTTGCCAAATTTCAACTGGAGCAAGTTTTTACAGCCGGGCTAATAAGCCCTGAAAATTAGGAGGTAAGTATAATGGAAATAATGGCATAGTCTTTAACTGCAGGAGCACAGAATGACAATGTGAGATTCTAATAGATTCTACTTTTAAAGTTTTTTTATTCTAATGAAATCTTTAAAAACTCTTTTAGGTTATTCCGGTTCAAACACATGTAAGTGGAAAGAGTTTCTTTTAATTGGCAAAAAGCATTTTTGTGGGTTTTTTCCTGTGGCTTAAGTTATTGCTTTTTGCAAACTCAAAAAAAAAAAAAAAGCAGAGAAAAGAAAACAAGAATATGGTAGATTGGGGATAACAACCTACTATTAAAACAAACTGACATCTTGAAAAAAACATGTTCTGAAATGATTGGCCTGGCGATTGTTTGTGTATGAATACATTTCATCAAAGCCATAGCTGATTAGCTACATCAACTTTTTTTCAGCTTGCCTCCAAAGCAGTTAGAAATCCAGTCCTGCTTAAATACCTTTCAGGTCTTTATTGAACAAAGCTTCAAAAAAATTGAAAATAAATATCACAGTTAATTTTCATCACTGAAAGAAATAGGTAGTATCTGTTGTGAGTAATACCCATTTTTCTAAATGTAATTCCCACACCCACTCCCATTCACAAGTGACAGGGAAAATTTTTTCCCCTTCAAATGCTGCCCTCCAATTAGACCTGGACTGATTAGCCTCAGCATCACATGGTCAGTCCCAAATTGTTTAAGCAAATAAGTTTGGCGTTGCCGGGGTGTGTGTGTGTCTGTGTGTATGAAACTACACAAAAATAATATGGCCTTGCTCCAGTAATACCAGCTTTCTTATAGTTCCCCAATTGTTCCACGTTATTTTACACACACTATTCCCTGTGCCTGGAATGTCTTTTGTCCCCTTATTCATTTGGCAAATTTAGTTCATGGGAAAAAAAATAGGAAGCCTGCCCTTAACAACCCACCACCCCACCATCACCACCAACTTGTGTATACATGTTTCTATAAAGGGCTCAGTCTTTAAATCTCTTTTTCCTTCTCAATAATTTTCCACATTTCTAGGTGATCTTATCAGGCCCGTGACATCTAGCAGTGCCGTCCAATAGGACTTTCTGCGATGACAGCAATGTCTTGTATCTGCACTTTCTGACACGGTAGCCACAAGCCCTAGGTGGCTATTAAAGTACTTGAAATGTGCCCTGGCTACAACACGTGAGAACATGAATTTTTCATTCCGTTTAATTGATTTATATTTAAATTGCCCCATGTAAGCGAGTGGCTACCACATGGGACCGCACAGAGCTACGTGACTTCCCAATGTGCAGCAGCGGTCCATAGCTGTCCGCCGAACACAACTTGTGCCGGTATATCCAGCCACCTACTCAGCATCTGCACTTGGAGCTTTTAAAGACATTTCAAAATTAGTATGTCCAAAATCAGGCTGCTGATGTTCTCTCTCAAAATCTGCTCTTGCTATATATAATCTTCTCCATCTTGGTTAATGGCAATTGTATTTTTTCAGTTTCTCAGGCCAAAAGCATGGGAGTTACCCCAGCTCCATATCTAATTTGTGGGCAATCCTCCACAAAGGGTAGCCAGAAGGGGGCTTCTCCCCGTCACTTTTACTGCTGTTATCCTAGTGAAAGCAACCATTCTCTCTCACCTGGAATATTGCTACAGCCTTCACCTGGTCTCCTTGCTTTCACCCTGGCCTTTTGAGTCTATTCTTTTTCTCTTTCATGGTAATAGTTATTATATTTATTCAGTATCAATTGTGAGCTGATGTTACATATAGTATCTTCTTTTATGAATGTTTCATAGCCAAGATGTGTTCTATTGTTTACTAATTATGTGAAAGACCTTAGAAAACTCATTTAACTGTTAGTAAAAGTATATGTATATGCAAGCCACCATTCTATTTAGTCTATGTATATTGATTTATTAATCATCATTAATACAAGTCCTATTTTTTATTTTTCAATTACACTTTATATTCAATATTATTTTGTATTAGTTTCAGGTGTACAACATAATGGTACAACATAATCATATACTTTACAAAATGTTCCCCCAATATTTTCAGTACCCACCAAGCACCATAAATAGTTATACAATATTATTGACTATATTTCCTATGCTATACTTTACATCCCTGTGACTATGTAACTACTAATTTGTACTTCTTAATCTTTTCACCATTTTCCCTGAGTCTCCCAACACCCCTCCCCTCGGGCAACCATCAATCTGCTCTGTGTCTGGGAGTCTTATTTCAGTTTTGTTTGTTCGTATATTTTGTTCTTTAGATTCCACATATAAACAGGCATCTATTCTTTACAGTTGTCTGCTCTGAACAGCAGCCAAAGTTATTGTTATAATATGTCAGGCCACGTCTCACACTCCTCAAAGCTCTGCCGTGGCTTCTTGACTCAGAGTAAAAATGAAATCCTCTCACTTGCCTACAAAGCACCACACTGTCTGGTGCCCTGCCACGCCCTCTCCTCTCTGACCTTCCAGATGCATTAGCCTCCTTGGTACCCCCAAACACAGCAACGAGAGGCCTTTGCACTGGCTAGTCTCTCTGCCTGGAATTCTCTTCCCCAGCTACATTTATGGCTCATTCTCTCACCTCCATCAGATCTCTCTCAAACGTCACTCTCTCTGGAAGGCCCTTCATATTCACCTCCCCTCAACAATCCTCAGTCTATAATCTTGCTTTTTCCCCCTCCATATTACTGATTGCTATCTAACATAGCATTTGTCTTTCCCCACATACCATGAAACATAAGCTCCACTGAGCTGAAATTGATTGCTGCTCAACCTCCAGAATTAGGCACGTGGTAAGTGCCCATTACACATTTGTTGAATAAACGAATGAATATTTGGTGTAGTCGTACTACTTAGTTTGTACTGTAATTTATTTCTTTACTCTATATGACTACCCTTCATAATACTGTGACTACCATGAGAGAGAAAACTAATACTTTCTCTACGTTTGAAGTCCCTAGAACCTAGCATTGAAAAACACTAGGTACTCAATAAATATTCCCTGAAAAGAAACAACTCTATATTATGCATACTGCCTGTTATAAGAATCACTCGCAGTGTTTATTATGCTCAAAACACTTCCTAAAGGAAACTGTTCTCCCCACAGCTGATTTCACCTTGCCCCCTGACCCCTGCCACTGCCAGTCAGACCACAGGTAAGATCCTGACTCAAGGGTGACTGATCCATTGGCTGGCCAAAAGCCTGTAAGGTACCATGGCATAAAAGATGAACTGAACTAACTTAATTTTCCCTCTTTGGACTCCGAATTAAGAAGAAAAAAGAGAATTAAACGATAGCAACATATGAGTTAAAACCAAAGAGAACCCACGTGTTAGAGACTGAGCTTGAAGAGCTTGGCAATGCAAAGTTGTAAGGAAGTAGAAACCATGAGTAAGTAGAAATTGAAATACAGAAAAGGTATACAGAGGAAAGGGGTTGGGGAGGAACATAGTCCATCAGAAACAATGGAGAGCCACTGAATCACACTAATAAGAGCACCCTGGAGTAAGGGTCCACAGACTCCTGCAGTCGAGGCCACGTTTTGTGCTGTTTTGAATCCGGGTCTTATGAAGCTCTGTGCCCCTTCTTGCTCTTTGTGCCAATTTACAATAAAGCTGAATGGCTTGAGGTATCTTAGACTGTGTCTGTTCTTTCAACCCTATTCCTACCAAAAATACCATTTTTGGTCCATATAGTTGCTGTCACATGTAGAAGAGTGAGGGTATTGTGGTTTCATATTTTCCACCAAGTGAAACATTTGAGATGTTCTTCAAAGCTGTAGGCCATTGACCCTTGGAGCTTTGAACGTTTATTAAGAAGCACAGGGAGGAATGTTCTCTTTGGAGCCATTTGGTTTCTCTTAAAGTCATACTCCTAAGGCAAGCTGGAATCCACTTCCAGTGTGGATGGACCCTGCTTAA
>PVJI01020598.1:8260-28799 GCA_004026765.1 Micronycteris hirsuta | reverse complement strand
GGGGGAGGGGAGGGAGAGGATGCAAATAACTGTAATTGAACAACAATAAAGTAATTAAAAAAAATAAATGAGTTAAATCTTTACTTACTTTAATATGAATTTAATAAATATATTCAATAAATATAATTAATACTTAAATAAATAATAGTCATATCATTTCAGGAAAATAATCACTAAAAAGAAGTTTCTGTTGTTATAAGTACTTCCCTCTGCAGACTAAAATTTTTGATATGATGAATAGGCAAATATTATAAGATTATATATAGTATTTTTATTATTCCCATGCAGTATTTTCAAAAGCAATGATAAAAAAGTAGTAACATTTTTATTCATAATAATTACTAATGTTTATTGAATATTTGTCCATGTTACTATTATACTAAACATTTTAACTCTATTACCTACTTAAATATTCAAGACACTCTATCAGGTAGCTACAATTATACCTATTCTCCACTGGAAAAAAACAAGGCTTAATAAAGTTAAGTAACTTGCCTCTGTTCATGGAACTGGCAAGGGATGGATATGTCTAACTTCGAAGCCCACTCTCAAGAACCTCAACAAACTCCAATGAGAACAATAAATACAATTATTACAAAAGAGACTTTAAATATAGTACACATTATATATTGTATTATATATTGGTTCAATATATAATAATTCATATTTACCACTTAACCCCCTGTAGCTATTGAAAAACTTTCTCTCTGAAACTTGGATCAAATAAATACAACATTTTTCTTTTCTAAACCAATTCAATCTTTTCCAAGATCCCTACCTGGGTGGCTTGAAGGAAATTCAGTAATAATTATGATTGAAAAGGCCCTCCTTTCTTTCTAGGATCATGACAGTGTAAGATGGGGTTCATTTTGGTCTCCTAAAGAACTGGCTGGGGGATGCTGGACTCAGATCATGGTGGTGGCCATCGTGGTCATTTCTCTTTCTGCTACCCAGATTCAACAACTCGTGTTCATACTGACCCAGAGATAACCTGCAGTGGTTCACCTGAGTGACCACAGACTCTTTGCACAAAGGACCATTGTGCCACCATCAGCAATCTCTGGTCAAAGTACTATAACCTCCAAATTTTCCTCACCTAGTCTTCTCCAAGTTCAGTGATTCCTTAACATCCTTCTTGGGACCTTGAGGTTCCATTTCTGCTTCTTCCAATCCTAGGATCTTCTTTCACCAGACAATCCAGCTCAAATATCTCATTAAGAGAGATATTTTCTAATGCTGTCTGCTCTCTTCTTTAGATGAATGGGCAAGAGGAGAATATGTTCAGCTGTGAAAGCAAAATACAGATGAGTGTCTCAATAAGTTATTCTTCCTGAATAAGGAAAGCCAAGATAAACTTTACTATTAAACTTTCTATAAAGAAAGACCCGAAGGGATATATATATATATATATATATATACACTACACACACACGTATATGAATTTTAAACATATCAAAGAAGAAATAATAGCATAACAAACAGTTATGGACCCATTGCCCAAGTTAAATGATTATCAGCTTACAGTTTCAACTGTATGCCGGCTCGTTGTCCCATGTGGTATTACTGAAAATTACCCAGAAACACCATATTTCATCAATACTATGTTATGTGTCATTAACATAGTCTAATTTTTATTAATTTTACCACAAAACATTATCCCACCTTTAGAAAAAATAATACTGACTTCTTAATATGATAGAATATCTAGTCAGCGAAAATGAATTTTTAAGGGCACTAAGTTAAAACAATAAGTTACTAAGAATTCCTTCTAGAGACAATGTAGCAATGCTCATAATGATTTTACCCAATTATTAAGAACCTCTTTTATATCAACATATTAAACAAATTTTAATATTATTTTATAAACTTTTACTTCAATTTTACACTTTTAGAAATAATGTACTGACTACTAGTCTGCACTTCATTATATTCAGGTTATGTAATTTTTTTTAAAGAAAGCACACAATAGTGACCACTTTAGGGAAGGTATAATTTTCACATTTCTTCAGAAGGTCTCCAAGTTACAACATCAATATTGAGATTCTATCAACAATTAGAAAACAGCTTTTCCTTGGAAAAACAAAAATTCAGGTGAATTTACCTTCTTGGTTTTTTTACTGCAAAGAGAGTACTTTCTCATCTTTTTTCTTGTTTGTATCTTCCACCTCAAAAATTTTTAAAATCTCTAAAATTAAATATGAAGAAATGTATAAAGTGATTATTCAAGATGAATAAAAGAGTACACCAAAATTAACATAATGAACTGAATTGCAGAGTGAATATTTGTTCAAACATTTCTCTAGGTCAGGAGTTGGCAAAGTCTGACCCTCTGGACAAATCCAGTCTGGTGCTTGGTTTTGATTTGTACATCTCACCAGCTATGCATGATTTTCACATTTTCAAATAGCTGAAAAAAACTGAAAAAAGAACAATATGTTGTGATGTAAAAATTTTATCAACTTTAAATTTCAGTGTCCATAAATAATATTTTATTGTATTGTCTATGACTGCGTAGACTAGGTGGCCTCAGAGCCTATAATATTCGCTATCTGGACTTTTGCAGAAAAAAGAAGCCATCCCCCATCCTACGAAAAAGAGGATTTTTTACGTGTCAATTATTAGCTATTATTGATGGGAAGTAACACTATCCAGTTATAGCATTCTTAATGATATCATCACAACTTGCAGGCAAATAACTTACCAAAGGTTACAGTGTAAATAAACACACACACTTGTGCATGTATATGCATTCACAAAAATATTAAGGAGACAAATGCAGTAATAAAATTGTTTGCTTTTGCTGCGCTGTTATCTAAATATGCACTGAATACACCTTAAGTTTATTGGGGACATTGCCTTCCACAGTTTTATTATTGTTCATAAAGAAACTATTGCTTCTGTAGGAAGAAAAGCATATCCTGCTACAGCTGTATCAACAGAATAGTCTTTTTTTTGGAGTGCAGCTGACATTGCATGTCAAGTTTGACATACTTGGCAAGTGATGCAAAATATGACCACCATTGCTCATGAGCACAAGTTCGGAAGACTTCCCCTGGACAAGTTTTCTTTTGGGAGAAAGGGAGTTGGAGGATACATTATGGTTCTTTAATTTATGATTCTATAATTTGTTTTGTCTATTTAATTTATAATTCTATTAGTTATTTGATTAAAAACAAGTGTTCAATTTTCTAAAAGGTATTTTGATATAGAGTTATGTAAACCCTACAGATTTGTAATTTAAATTAAGTACTATTCACTACCCATGGTCAGTGAGAGGGAAATGCCTGAGAATTATATTATGCTGAACTGAGAGTAGTCCTCTTTTCAATCACTCATTCAAATAAATAATGTGTAATTTTTAACATTTATAAATAAATTTTCTTAGTGAGCAAGAAATAATAATAATATTTCCATGATTCAAATGTGCTCTTCAGTAATTCTACCTAAACTGCCTACACCCTTAGGTCTAGAAATATCAGCAATAAAATAACTTTCAGTTGGTTAGTCTAAAGTTCTTATTCTTAACTATCAGAGATTTTAAATTGTCATTTTAAGTTGTTAAAATAAGAACAAACTAAATCGTGAAACCTTCATTTTACTCTAAAATGTCATAGTTAGCTTATATTATATTGACAAGCAGACAAACTACATTGTCTGACTTCTAGAAGAATTAAACACAATTTATCTGCATAAACAACTGGAGGCTGATATGCATCTGTCTAAATAAAAAAACATAGCTTGATAAACATTCACTGTAAATAGGTACTTAGATTGAGGCACATTCTCTATGCAAACATTAACAACCTGAAGAGCAAATTTAACTTTATCTATAGTTCCTGGAAATAACTACAACATCCTTATTATGTAGGTATTAAAGCATTTCCCTAGTAGGTCTAAATCACAGGACATTGGGTGAGATGCATTTAACACAGTCTTTTACTTCTTTGACTGACTAAATGTGTCCATGTTGTTTATGCCTCCCCTGAAAGTCAAGTGTCCATTGTGAGATATTAAATAAATCATTATCCTGTTGAAATGATATTTTTTACGTATGATAAGCATTTACAGTATGATAAACATACTTTAACACAAAAAGATGAGTAGGGCTCATTGAAGTGACATTGAACTTACCACTAAATCTTGCTAATCGCAAAGAGATGCTAAATATGTGATTTCTCCTTAGACCTCCTCTTCCTCTCCACAGGAGACATCTCTGAGATGTACCGGGTCCTATTTGCCATTTATTTCTTCTTAATTTTGCCACAATTAGATCATCAAAAATAGGTCGTTCATTAGAAAGAACACCTGCTAGTTGTTGCCAACTTACATAGACATCTAAAAACATTACTTGGGGTTTTCTCTAAAAAGAAAAAAAAAAGGTTAAAGAATAAAAAGCCCAGAAGCTCTGAAATAGTCTTCACAACACTCAGTTCTTTTCAGATACTCTTGAATGAAGTGCCATTGTACATGTAAGTTCCAATGACTCATCACCTTAAATTACTGTTCCGAAAGATCAGTTCAAAGAATATTAGAAGTGTTTCCAACTCATTGCACTAAAGACGACAACAACAACAACAACAAAAGTGCCTGTAATTTCTCTGTTCAAAAGAATCACATCTACAGGATGTTGGAAGCAGTTATTTGGATGCATGTTGCGAATCTCCCATCTCCCAAGTTTATGATGAATGTCAGTGAAGTTTGAGGCTGGATAACAGTAGTCCTACATCAAGTAGATTTATGGGGAGGATGCATTTAGTATTATTCATGAGCCACTTAACAAGCTTCAGCCAAGGATACAATATGGCCTTTGTTTATAGTCCCGGGAGGTCTTTAGAGGGCTTTTGAAAATTGAAGAGATTTTTTGATAAATGGTAGAGGATCTTGAGGTGGGCCTGAAAAGCTGTAAGTGTATTTTCCTGTTAACTTAAAGAGTCCTACATTTCATCCTAACTTCCCTGTTTTCTCAATAAAAAAATTATCAGATATTCCGCTGGTATTTTATTTTGCTATTGTTCTGCTACATTAAATAACCAAGAGGGACACATTTTGTAGAAAAATGTTCATTTCATTCTCTATTACAGGAAGTTGAAGCACCTTAACAGGCTATCCAGACTATTTGAACAGAAATGAAGCAACATATGTTTGAAACTGTCTTTTAGGTTATATTCTTTATGTTTATGACCCACATTCTTCTCAAAGAATCGTTATTTATGGCAACTTATGTGTATAATAGTTTTAACTTAACCAAGAACTTCTGTTTTGCAGCTAACTGAAAGACTTGGGAATCAGAAATTGCATGAGTGTGGCTTGGTTGAATTAAATTAGGGAAAAAATTCCACCAGTCTTAGTTTGAGAGGGAATAATGAGCTAACTCATACAATAGTTAACTAAGGACAATAGTTGATATATGTTAAAAGAATTTTTTTTAACACTTGGAATATCACTGGTTGTCTGAGCAATTTACAACCAAAACAACGTACCTTTAGAACATGACCCTATCAACAAGCAAGACATAAAGACACTTCTATTTCAGTGGTAACATAGGACACAACAATGATTTCATGTTACCTATTTCGTAAAAATGATTCCAGAAATTTGTTTATTCAATCCATTTTATGGCCACCTTTGCATGGGGTTTTGGAGTGCCTGAGTCTACAGACTTCGGTTTACAAAATGAATTTATTGTTGGAGATGGTATCTCATCAGAACTGTGTGGTTTTTAGACTTTGTTTTATATTTGATGCTCTTATGCAGAGTGCTGTGTGTGACATACATTCATTCTCAAACCCATCCTTCCCTCCAATTTCAATTATGGAGCTCCAGTTGCACCATAAGAGGTAGGGCCTCGGGTTTCTTGTCCAGTGCCGTGTCTAGTATGATTCCAATGTGGAAGTGACTAGCAGAATCATCTGGTTCAAGTCCATTATTTATTAGATTCAGACATGGACAAGTTAGCTGCAAAAATCACACTGTTTGAGAAGTGACAGAAAACTCTTTTTATAAGAGTTTGCCAATCTATCTCTAATCGATTACCAGGTGCTTGACAATGATTTAAGTACCCTCTGACATAGTGAGAAAACTACTAAATTTATGTTTCTGGAGAAAATACATTTTAAAGAAGACATATCTCTTATTTACTTGGAATTTAAAGCATAGCAATATTATAGAAATTTAAATATGGTGTGGCTGTTGGAAAAAATGTGAAGACATCATCAACAATCTACTAGCTAGAAACTAAAAAAATACACCACTTTTAATAATTTAACACACACACACAACGTGTTAAGATAATTTGTAGGTTAACATATAAAAGCTGGGGCAGAGAGAGGAGGGAGAAAGAAGGCTTACTCAAAAATTCTATTAATCCTCACTAATGTTCTGTTTTGCCTCCCCTAGGCACTAATTCTTCAGGAGAATGCCAAAATGCTAGATGATATTACCTTGGGTTTCCTGAGTAGGGAGCTCCTTTTTACAGTGTGATACAGCAATGTTTATGTCATAAAGGCAAACAAACAAACACAGGCTAATGTTTGTAAAGCTGTGTTCATGAAAAGTATTTTGTTTAGTCCTCAAATGAGCCAGTAGTTGGTCAAATAATTATCATGGTCTTCCTTAATTGTTGACATCAGTTGCTGCTAATACATGTAATAGAAATTTTGCTGGCAACTGCATTTTAAAATGAAAGATGATCTCTAGAAACATATTTGTTTATGAACTCTTGTGGCCAGTGGCTGCCAGCCCTAGGTTGTGCAGTGAAAATGGTGTATTTCTTCCATTTATTTACTGGCATTTAGCTTCCCATCCTCACATTTTTAACAACCGGTTAATTCAAATACTCAAACTAATAACCTGTATCGTGCAAAGCAAGAGTACTTAAAAGCAAAGGTGCTCACAGTTTGTAGATAATGGGAACAGATTTCTTTAAAAAATCTCTACAGGTGCTTATCTAATTCTGTCAAGGTAGTGGCTATTACACAGAAATAAGACAGGGTTCACCAGTGTATGTCATGTGACTGACTGCCACTGGAGGCACCAACATTAGGAATCTATCTGATTAATATTGAGTCTATATTCAAATTTAAACACTCATATAGTCACTTTGGCAGAATTAGAGGTCATCTCTAAAGATGAACATTATTTGGCCCCCTCTCTGTGCAAAACTTTAGCCCTTTCTTTGTAAGAAGCAAGTAATTAAGTTTCCAAATGTAAAGTTTATAACTTTAAAGTAAAATTCTTTTTTACTTATATAAATACTACGCAGACTGAGTTCCAAGATCTTGAAACATTGTAGGTTTTCGTATTGAAATTCATAGAGAAACATACTAGGACATACTAGATTGTTGATGTGAATTCCTACTTATCCCTCTCCTCTCTGCAGAAGGTCCAGCTACTTTAAAAGTCATGCCCCGCTTTAGGTTCAGGCTGCAGACAGGCTGCTGAGTGAGAGCCCTGGGGAGATGGATGCAGAGAAAAAAGTGAAGCAATTATTCTGTACACCTAAGAGAATTAAATGCCAGAACTTCTAATAATAGCAGTGTATTCACTTATTCTTTCCTTCATTTGATATTTATTTAAGAGCAATGACAACTGGACACTACACAAGGTAATTCAGGGAATTTTAAAATAAGGAGAAGAAAAAAAGAAAAAACCCAGTCCCTGCCTTATATGAGAAACACCTTCATGCAAATGCCTCTGGTAATAATATAGCACTTACTATGTTCCATGCTTTACATAAATTAGCAATTTAACCCAATCATCAAGCCAATAGCATAGGTATCATGATCTTCATTTCACATATGCAAAAATAGAGCATAGAGAGGTAAAGTAATTTGAGCTCACACAGCTGATAAATGAGAGAGCCAAGTGTCCGAGCCAAACACAGTCTGGCTGAAACATTCAGGTTCTTACCCCTCATTCTGCACTGCCACTCATTTCACCTACGACAGAAAGACAAGGGCAAAGAGATACAGGGGAGGGATGAGGGGGGCAGGAAAAACGATGGGGGAGGGATTGGGTGGCAAAGAAAGCAGAAAAAGCCTTTAGTTGGATGTAATCAGAGGAACATTTCAGAAGAAAAGAAGGGCATGAGCTGAAACTTTAAATTTGATTATGTCCCCTGTAAATAGAGTTCTTCTCAACAATTTTGAAAAAAATATTTTTACCAATTATTTTTCTCTATTTGTATAAGTGTAATGTGTCAACCCTTCTCTTTGTATCAGTTTTTCAGCAACCTGGATATTATATCTCTCAGAAACAAAGCCTCTTAGTTATCTACATTAAAAATATAATGCAATTTAATTAAAGGAGGTGTTTTAATTTTTTTTGTATTATTTCTTTTCAGTTTGGTCAGAATTGCCTCACAGACTCATAGTTGTGATTTACACTTCAGTGGCCAGAAAGTCTGAACTTTTGCTTCAGAAAGCTGGTGAGCATGGAACATGGAAGGAAAAGAGGCATTGGTAAAATATATTTCTGTAAACTAGAAAGAGTGAAGGGATGGTATTTGATAGAAAACACTATTTCAAATTACAAATTTGGGCTGTTGGCATTTTACACCCATAGTTGTAGACAAATATGGCCTCGCCTCCTTTCCTTCATTCTTTTACAAGAAATTTCTGCGATAGCTAGAAGACACGTATTTGGAGAGATGCTACATTGAAATGTAAGATAGTAAGGAAAGTCATGTGGCTAATATACTGTGAGGGGAGCAACTTCACAGCAGCTTTAACTGATAATTCCTCCTTCTGTAGGCTCATTAGTGCAAACAGGGTGGAATTGGTGAAACCCTGTCCTAATCAGTTCGGTTGTAGATTAAGCATTAGACGTTAGGGTTCCCAGAAATTGGACCCCTGATAGCTCTTAGAACTAGAACTTATGTCTTATTTCACTGTCCTAAACCACTAGAAAAACATAATGGCCACAGCATGTTTAATTTCACTGTTATTTAAGTATTTAAATTAAGTATTTAAAATCACTTTTGGATTTTTATTAATATGTGTGATAATTTCTAGCAAGGCGGTCAATGAGAAGGTGATAATTACAAGGTTTGAAATTTGATGAAGTATGTGTGTGTGCTTTTTATTCAGGTATTTATAGTTGCACAAGAAAAATATTAATAATTTATGTTCTAACTTGTCACATTTGAATTAAAATTGTCTTATACATCTACATTTTATTTGCTTGAACATGACCAGGATTTTCTAGTTTGTGGACTAAGTGACATTTCAGGATTCAGCCCAGCAGTCATCAAATCCTACTTTGATATAATGAAAGTAACCTACAAATCAACTGATTACATGAAGTGTGAAAATTCAAGTATTCTGGCGACAGCCTGGAACAAGAATAGAAAGTGGCATACCATTAATCAGGTTATTTGATATGTTGTAAAAAAGGTTGAATTGGTGGAAAACACAGATATTTCCACTATTTTCTTAAGACTGGAATGTCTGCAGATATTCTTCTGAAGCCTTTGGGCTGAGGACCCCTTTGTCTAAAGCATTTTAAGAAGGGCTTCTGTGAGCCCTTTTCATTAATCATCAACATAGTCTACGTGGTAGTTTCCCGAAAGGGGTGGGGGAGAGTCTTGTGTTGAGAAACCTTCAGAAATATATGACAAGAGCACCCCTGGCCCAGAGACAGGGTCATGTAGAGTGGAAATACGAGCTCCTAACCCTTGACCCCTTTGCCTCTTTATTTTGAGCCCCTGAACAATGCGTGGTTGGCAGGCACAAGCAGTGGCGAGCCCTTCCCTCTTTTGTTAGGCTTGGGAAAACTCAGGGCAGCTCACTGTGACTCCTACCTAAGGGCTTGCCTGGCTTTTAATTAGAAAGAATTACAACTCACACCATATTTTTTCACATCATGGTTTTTAAAATGTCTCAAGCAATAACACATTTTTCAAATTTCCACAGTCGTATGAACTTGTTACAAAGCACCATTATTTTATGAATGGAATTTTTGTTTTGGTGGATCGGCTTGGATATTTAAACTGTTGTTTTGTCTCCTGCAGTTAATGTCTTTTTGAAGTGATTTCACAAATGTTAGTAGTACTAGATCCCTCTGGAAAAGCAAAAATAATATTATCCATAGGTGTTTTTATGATCATGGAAAAATAACAACAAAAATATTATAACAATTTCTCACAGAACTGTCTATTCAAATATGACCCAGAGTAAAAAATTTAAATAGAACTTTTTCTAAAAAGCATGCCTTATTTTAAATTAATGCTAAAATAATCTGGTTCCTTTATATTTCATAGACTCTGAGATTCTGAAAGCTTTTGTTATCTGTTGCTCCAGTACAGTTAGTTGCCATGGGCTTTTATCCAAAGAAAATAAGAAATTTAACATACAAAGAAACTGTGGAGTAAATGTCACATTGACTTGGGTTCCAACAACTCAAAAAAGAAGAATGAACAGTGATTTAAAAGTCAGCGTACATTTGTATGTATAATACCAAGAAAAGAAAGATCCAGATTTTAACTCTAGATAAATGCTTGTTCCTGGACCCCAATCTCTTTTTTATTTTCCCCTAGCACTCCCTCCTGTTCCCACACAAACAGAAATATTGAACTCAGTTTTATCATTTTTATTTAGAGCTGCTTTACTGGTTAGTATATGCATTCCATAATCTATCTAAAGTTTTTAAAATATTACTTGAGGTTCTTCCAGAGCTGGTGCTAGTCTCTCTATGGTCAGGGGCAATCAAAATAGTTTTTTTTGTTTATTTCAGCTCAGGTTCAAAGAGGAATATTTTCATTATGAATTTTATATTTTAGCTATTACCTTAGTATTTAATGAGAATTTAAAGTCTCATTTAAAGATTTACAGCAGTGTTGTTTGTTTGTTTGGCTACTTCCCAAGTACTAAATCACTACTTCCTCAATTAGTAATATAGCAAAAAAAATTAAATATGATACTTTTCTTCCCTGGGATGCTGGGCACCTGCCCAGACCTTCTGAAAGAATGAAGAATGCATCATGAAGTTACTCGTTCATGAAAGACAAATCATGCCCGTCAAAATATTTTTAAATGTTCCATGTTATTTTTTGCCTTTATGGGATACTAAAAATTTTTTAAATATACTTAAAAAACACAGGTTATGGAGTTTTAGGTGAAAACATCCAAATGTAGAACTCCTAAAGGCAGTTAGAAACGTGGGCTTGAAACTACAACAAAATTTGAAGAGTAGACATGTTCACAAGCAAGATATTTTAGAGAAAAAAAAAAAGATGTTAAGACATATAATTTTGACTAACATTCTTATATTTTTTAAGATATAATAACATTAAAGATAAATAATTTCTTTTTTCCAGATTTGAAAACATTCGAGCTCCTTTAATTTTAAAATATGTTCTCTATATTAATATGCTATTTCCTTTATTATAATAAACAAATTTTTAAAAAACTTAAAAGACTTTTTTAAAGATTTTATTTATTTTTTTTAAGCGGAGGGGAGGGAGAAAGAGGGGTAGAGAAACATCAATGTGTGGTTGCCTCTCATGCACCCCCTACTGGGGACCTGGCCCACAACCCAGGCATGTGCCCTGACTGGGAATCAAACTGGTGACCCTTTGGTTTGTAGGCCAGCGCTCAATCCACTGAGCCACACCAGCCAGGGCTAAAAGACTTTTCTTAAGAAAACTTAAAAGGAGATGTCAATAATACTGTTTAAATTTTTAAAAGCTCCATTTTCCAGTCAAATAATTTGAATTTGTAATTGCCTCCTACCTTATCTGTGCTTTTCACCCCATCTCTTACTTTTCATTAGTGTCTTTCCTTTCTCACGTAGACTTCCTTCCCATTTGTCCTCAACTCTTCTCCCCTCTCACTGGCCAAAAGTGGGCCTTCATCACCATTTATACATCCTCTAACCTCTTCAATTTGAATGCAAACAAACAAACAAAAAATACAATTTCTTTTCTCACTCCAGCTTCTACCATACTTCTCTCCTTTCTTTACAGCTAAAACTCTAGATTGTGCTGCCTGTATTTCCACATGCCAGTTTATTGCCATCTACAACAGGCAGACTTTTGTCCCTACAAGGCCATGGAAACTGGCATCACTAGCAATCCTCTGCTTCTAAATCAAATCTAAATCCAAATGCTTACTTCCCTCTGTAGCATTGGACACTGCCAATGACTTTCTCTTCTCCAGACTCGTTTGACAGCACATCCTCTTGAGCTTCATCCTCCTCCTTTTTTAAACTTTATATTTTGAAATTATTCTAAGCAAACAAAAATGACAAAAATAGTACAAATAATTCCTTTTACCCAGATTGACCCATTTGTCACATATTGCTACTTTTGTGCTCTTTTTCCCAATACATGATAACAGACAATAGATATATAGATAGATTAGATAGATAGATGATAGATAGATAGATAGATAGATAGATAGATAGATAGATAGATAGAGACATGCTGTTTTTTCCTGAAATTTTTGAGCATATGAATTGCATACTTCATTCTTCTTTAACCATGTCACTTTTATACATATTTCTTAAGAACAGGAATATTCTTTTATCTATACATGGTATAATTATCAAAATCAGGAAACTTAGTAGTGATATAAATCTGTTATCTAATAGTGTCCATTTTCCTAGTGTCTTTTCTACCTTCTTTTCTGGTACAAAATTTTTGGAAAAATTACAGAGTGCATTTATATACTTCTCTTTGTCAACTTAACCTGAACAAGTTCCTCAATCTTTCTTTGACTTTCAAGCCGTGGACATTTTTGAAGAATGTAGGCCAAGTATTTTATAGACTGTTTTTCTCCTTGAGCTTTCTGGTGTTTCCTCAACATTAAATTCAACTTCTAACATTTTGGGCTGGGATACTAAATAGGGAATGTTATATGGTTTAGAGAATATCAAAACTGGTGGACCATGCTGTCCATTTGCCTCTTATTAATTATTAATTTGGATTACTTGGCTAAAGCTTTGTCCTGTATCTCTACTCTATGTTTATTATTTCCCTTTTGGAAATTATAGTTGAGTGTCATTATTCACAGTAGTTATATTCTGTAAAGTTGCTGCAAATTTTGAGTGTTGCTGTCAGAGGAAATACTGGGTTACATTCCTGTAAGCCTCTAGATATAAAATTTTCATCAACCAATCAACATATAACCTTGTAGTGTTAAATTTTTGTTGTTTAAAGACACCTTATGCAATACATATTTTTGATTCATTAACATCAAATATTAACAGAATGTAATTCTTTACTAACAAAGCATATCCTAACATGAATTTTCTCTGTAAGGCACATCACAATGTCCTCACACTTCACACTGGAAAGGACATCATCACTATGCTTTGGAATAATTTTAAATAGCAAAATAACCAAGAAATGTCAAAATCACTAACAAAAAGCACAAAAATGCAAAAAGCTCATCTCAAAAAAAAACTCTTGTTCATGATATGACAGCTGAAATAAGAAGGCAGAGCATTGCTTGTTCAACCTCTGCTGAGACTGTGCACATTGGCGACTCAGATTTTACACCGCTATGTGTGTTTCCGTGAGTGACCAAGAAGGTGCCCTGAATACTAAATAATGAAGGTCAATTGTAATAAGTAGGTTGTGAAAAAATACTTAATATGATGTAAATATTCTGAATCTTATTTAGCCTCCCTCAACTCAAAATTTACCATCTATTTATTTTTTCTTTATTCAATTTTTACATTGATAGTTGTAAGATGGTGATTCCATCATTCTTTCTTTATTAGTTAGAATTTTATTGTAAGAAAGAAGTTTCCCTTCCTATCCATCCATCTATCTATCATCTGTCATCATTTGTTACTATCAGTAGATACTCATGGAATCAAACTTTATTTAATTAGTTCTAATATAGTACTATTGTTTGGGCCTATGAGACTTCCTTCACGTTGACTCCTAGATCCTTGTGATATTTCCACATAATTCATTCTGTACTTATTTCTGGTACTACACATATTTCAGGCTTCTCTTAAATCTTCCCTTACCTCCATTTTCTTGGAATTAACCATCTTTCCAAGAGACTCTGGCTTATCTCAGTGGGAAATGTGCCCTACTCTTCTCCTCCCCTTCATGCCCTTTCCCAATCTCTTTCTCAACCATTCTTCTGCCAGTTCTTACATTAAGAACTCAGTCATTAAGTTACAGTAAGTCATTGCATTACAGTCATTAAGTTTCTTTTCTAGGCCTCTCTTTTTTCACCTAAATAATTTTATCACTCTCTTGGTTATATCTCTCTTGAATGTCAGAACTTCCCACCCAACTTCCAAGTGACTTTTGCTGCCCTGGTTTCATTTGGAATTAGTTATAGTTACTTCCTAAAATGTCATAAGCACTCAATTAATGAACACTTTTATGAAAATAAGATAGGATTAAGTCATTCCAAATGCTGTTTTACCTTGTGCATACTCTACTTTTGACATATATTCTCTACCCTTCAGTATATCTAATTATATGTAATATTTCATTATGTCAGAATTTTTGGTCCTTTTCATATTTCTAGAATTATTTTACTGGAAAGTTTTAGATTCTTTCTCAAAATCAACAAATAAGATTACTTTTTTCAGTGCAGTGTAAAAATAAATTATTTGAGCCTCTTGATGACATTTTGGTAGATTATAAGATATATTGCACTTAATTTTAAAATTTTTATTGAATTAAAAAATTCAGGGGTTACAAGATAAAATACAAAATGCCAAATCAAATTCAAATTTTTGATAAACAATGAGTAATTCTTTAGGAAACTATGTCCCAAATAAGTTTTAAAACCCCAGTGTTTATCTGAAATTCAAATTTAACTGGGTGTCTTATATTTTTTATACTTACCTCTAGAAACACTCATACTATCTGGAAATAAAAGTAATGTGTTGAAAACTTATCAAATATTATTATAGGAAAAAATAAAAAAAAATATTCTATTTTCCTGATTGGTATACTTTAGACATTTCATGGGTGTGCCCCAAATGATAATTTAATGGGACTTAAATTTAAAAGGTTATATATATATATATAAATTTAAACACTGCTATAGCAATGTTCAACATTCTCAATGGTGAGTTGAGTGGTACATGCCACATGATGTAAAACAGGTAATTTTCATCGTTGTGGTGAGGTAATGGGAGCAGCAACACCAATGCCACAAGTCAGCATGCTCACAGGGGAGGGGTTTGCTTCCCAAGTACGTGGAAAGGTCTAGACAGAGCAGAAAACACTTCTAGGCAAATAGTAAAACCATGCTGAAAGACAAAAGATGTAATTTAATTTCTTCAATACATAACCCTAAATGCTAGTAATTGAATTTTTGCAATAAATATACAAAGAGTTGATGCAGAAGTGTAATTACTAGTTTGGGTAAATAGTGTGATTTCATGATTAGTTGATTTGTTTTACTATTAGTATGGATAAAAACAGTCAATTCAAGTGTGGCTATGTTTTTAGTGCTTATACTAAAATTGGAAATTTCAGTACTATCTCATCAAACTCTATTTTTTACTAGAATGTGTTTAAATTAAATTTAAAAGAATAGATTCCATTTTTAAAGGTGTCAATTTAAGTTTTCAGTTTAAATGAGATATTCTTTAAGTTTCTAGTTAATTGAGCATGAAATACTTTCATTTTCTCTTGATAAATTGGTGAGATCCTACAACTTTAGGATCCTACAACTTTATGTGGCTTGAACTAGAATAATGGGTAGAAGATGTTGCAGATCCTGTCCTGCAGAATCCATATGCTGTGGCAAATTTGTAAATAATTCACACGTGAAACCTGGGGAGAAAATGCGGGGACTACATAGCCCCCCTCTGAGTCAGAGAGTGGGCCAGAGAGTGAGGGCCCAGGAGTGGCTTAGAATGCCTCGGCCACTCTCTCCAGAGCAGAGAGTGCACTGACCCCTGACTTGACAGGCTTTTGTTGTCTTTCTGGGCACATTACATTGAGGGTGGTTTTCATTTACTATGCACAGGTCTTCATAAGGTGATAGACAACAAAGGAGGGTACATTGAAGGAGGATATTTGCAAATGTAAAGGCAAAAGGGATTGGGTTGTGCTTGAGGGATTTATCATCAGCTTTCAGGAAGCCACGTTGAAGATATGCAATCAGCATTTGTTTTTTTAATCCAGGGTAAGAGAGTTTTTAGCAAGAGCAAGCCTTAATACTAGGAAAAATGTAGGTCTTATTTACCCATGGGGAAAACCTGTCCACGCATGTGGAGTCTGCTTGCTGACTCACTTCCCACTGAGGTTTTTTAAACAGTGAAAGTGGATCTTCAAGTCCCACAATGCGTGGAATGGTTCCCTATAAGAAAATTTAAGGGTCATAATATTATGTGGTACTCAATTCCAGTTTATAAAAAATAATAAATAAATAAATAACAAAGAATGAAGAAAGTAATTTAAAAATTAAGTAAAACTGTAGATATTATTCTGTCCACATAAATATCATGTGAAAGTCATAATGGACAACACTTTGTTTAGATGGGTTTTCTCTATTGCCCTAACATAAATTAATTTCTACATTAAAAAAATTAATTTACTAATCATTTAGTTAATGCCTGCTGCATGCATGATTAAAAACTGCATTCCTATTGTGAACACAAAGACTAAGAAAAGGCCCAGGTCTGTTGAAGGGAAGCCACAGCCCTCTTTGGGTAAGTACTTCTACTCAATAAACTCAAGTTCTATATAAATGGTGTTTTAAAAGATGTGCTTAGATTTTCTCTCTCAACATATTCTTTGGTCTAGGACAAACCTGTAGCAAATAGAAAAAGAAAGTGGTGAGTAGAATGTGTTCCTTGGTTTCTTTATTAAAACATAAGAGTTGAGCTTTTGTATGTAGAGGAAACATGCTCAACAATTTCAAAGGAGATTAATGGAAACCTGAATTCCACAAATCTTTGAAATGCTTTTTCCAGCTTGAGGGATGGTGACACATGGCAGTAATGTAAAATATCTGGTAGTAAGAAATCTTTCACATCTTCTAGGATTTGACTATTTAACTCACACTTTCCATAATAAATTTCTTGATAAGAAATTACTAATCAATGAGTACAAAGTTTCAGTTAAGCAAAATAAATATGCGCTAGAGATCTGCTATATCATATGTTACCTGTAGCCAATAATAATGTACACTAAAATTTTATTAGGAGTGTTGATCTCACATTGTGTTCTTTGCACAATAAAATAAAATAAAAAAGAACATAACTGTAAGAATAACTCATCACAGATTTTTGCTGCTTGATGACATCCAGAACATAAAGATGTAAAAGGACACCCAAATGAATATTCTGAAAAAATGTCCTGAAATACCAGAATAGAAATTAATTTCTCTTTTTATGAATTAAACTAAATATAGAAAAGTTTAATTGCCAAGGTACTCATGCCATGTGGGGCCTCCAAGACTTTTTTCCTTTACCCAATCTCAGTAAACACCAGGGCATGTTATAGAAACTGAATGGTCTGTCTGCAGTTCTCACACATATCATTAGATCTTTTCCACAAAAATGCTGATGTGTCTCTTAGCTGATATGACTTTCATCTGCACAGCCTGACAGGGTGCAGGTGTGGCTTAGTTGGTTGGGCATTGTCCCACAAAGCAAAAGCTTGCCAGTTTGATTCCCAGTCAAGGCACATGCCTGGGTTATCGACTGGTCTCCAGTTGGGACATGTGCAAGAGGCAACCAGTAGATGTTTCTCTCACACATGGATGTTTTTCTCCCTCCCTTCTCCTCTCTTTAACAATAAATAAATGAATAATCTTTAAAAAATTGTCACAACCAAGTAACCAACAGTACTTGGCATATCTCTTCTAAATGTACCCTAAAACATAGCATAAAAAGCAAACACAACTATAAGTAAAATAATTTGTTTTTTATTAATAAAACATTGCCTTCATTTACGTCTTAATTCCTAAATCACAGACATTCAAATTTCATCGTATAGGGAAAAAATAACTGAGACTGTGATTCAAGTAACATTCTTAAGAAAATAAAGTTCAATCTCCTGGGTTTAAAATATGCTCTAGCATTTTTAGCTAACGAGAACCAAAAAGAGAATGTCTCCCAGTAGGTAAGGAAGTGACAGGTGTGGGGTACAGATCTGGAACCAAATTTTGGCTTCATTCTTCCCTAGCCATGGGAGATGGATTCTTTTCCGTAGTGGAAATATGCTCAACGAGAGTGGTCTGTTGTGAGAATTAGAGGATAACAACATAGTTTCTCACTGTGTAAGCATAAATTTCAGTTGAAGAACTTCTCAAACTTAGTTTCAGAATGTCAACAGTGGCAGGAAGTATGCCCAAAGTTTTCCGTTTTTAGGCATTCTCAGTATTAGAGAGGGGTTTTCATTGCAGCCGTGTGGTTCATATTGAACTTGACAAGTCATGTAGCGATTAAAAATTGGAATGCTTTGACAGCAGGGTGAGTGAGCATGAGGATCAGTTGCTGTGTAACTCCCCATGATGGGGACAGCCTGGCAAATGACTAGGCTCCGGTCAGGGGGAGTCTTCAGCATCAGTGCACAGGCGGAGAGGACTGACAGGTCTCATCGAGACAGCACCTGGGGATGACAGATGCACTGACCAGTTCCACGGCTTGCTGGTATTTCCCTTGTGTTGTTTTCCTGTAACAATCAGATGGAAACCGAGTTTCTGAATCTTGGAATGTATATGTCATAATTGGTTCAGGTCAAACTGGGGGCTTGAATACAGCCTTATGTTAAAAAAATATATGATTCATATATACATATAGTTTTTGGTGATTAGATAACACATTGTTAAAGCTATTATAACAATGAGCAAAATTTAAGGATGAGAGAATTAACATAGTGTTCTAATGCCTGTTCAATTACATTCAACTTCAAGCAATCATTGAGATAATTGTTTTATCAGGTTTTCCTACTCTTAGTATAAATTAAACTTTACTTTTGCTTTCATCTAATGTATGTTTTTGTTAATGATATGATACTATTTTGCTGGTGCTGATTGATTTTTCAGGGGCTTTGAAAAGCATAGTACTGAAACTTCAGATTTAAAATTAATGCTATGTATAAGGGAAAAGAACTATTCCACAAGTTGTGTATTCCTATGCATGTGTGAATAAATTTATTCCCAGTTAGCATTCACCATTTTTTCCATAGGGATAGTATGTTTTAAATGTGGTTGAACTCATTGAGTACAAAGTAAAGAAATTAAAGTGGAAAGTTCAGAGAAGGAAAATAATAAACTTATGGGAAAAGTCAATATTATTTACAAGATTAAAATCCATGTTATATAAAGACAAATCTCATTGACTTTAGGTTTAGTTGTATACACTGTGAGAAACACTCAAATTTTTAACCTATACTGTTTTAACACTTGAGGCTTAATATAAAATATCTTTATGTTGTATGTCATTGAAACAGAGCTATAAATAAATATTGCATAGGCTAAACTGACAATTTAAGAAGTATAATTTTCTATCTATTTTATCAATTTTTAAAATAGTAAGATGGTGCTTAAGCAGCCATCAATGATAACTAATTGCCTGTGTTTGTGTGTATGTTTCAAGTATCATCATGAACTCATGCATACCTTTTTTCAAGGATACATCATTTCTGAATAATATTTCATCATATGGATATTCCATATTTTGTTTATCCATTCATGTATTGATAGTTGTTAGGCATTGATGAAGAATGCCTCGAAGAAAATCCATGTACAAGTTATTGCATGTTCTTACAGTTTTATTTTTATTGGGTATATAACTAGTTGTGAAATTCCTGATTATATAGCTCTGTGTTTAACATCTTGAAGAACTACTAAACTCTTTTCCAAAGCGACTATATATTTTTACATTTTTAATAGTAATGATCTAAGTTTCCAGTTTTCCAATTTCTCCACATATTTGCCAATAGTTAGTATTGTCTACCTTTTTTTATTAAAGCTAATTTCTTTGTAAGTGATATATCTGGTTTTGATTTGCCTCTAAAAATGATGAGTGATGCTAAGTGTCTTTTTTTTTTTGTGCTTACAACCAAATTCATGTATCTTCCTTGCAAAAATATCTGTTCAAATCTTTGACTCACTTTCTTAATTGGTTGCCCTTTTATAATTGAGTTGTAAGAGGTCTTAAATATTCTTTATAAAAGTCCTTTATCACCTGTATGACTTTCAGATATTTTTTCTAGTTTGTGGGTTGTCTGTTTACTTTCTTGATGATGTCATTTGAAGTACAAAATTATTTAATTGTTGCCGCAGCCCGCTGCGGCAAGGGTGGTCGTGGGATAGGGTGAGGGACTGAAATAAAGGAGAGGACCAAATGCTCTGCTGGCATAAGGCAATTTTATTCAAAGCTACAAGTCTTTTTATACACGTTAGTGATAGATAGCAACTAGCTGAACACAAAGGCTAAGTCATTGGTCACTCCCTTGAGAACAAGTCCTTCTTCTTGCGTGATCTGGCCTCGGCCCCAGGATGTCTTGTTCTCATAGACTGACCTTGCAGTGGAACACTGATTATCAAGCACATACTCTTCCCGGGGTTGAGAAGCAGTCAAGGCCCGAGGAGCTGTCAAGGCC
>PVJI01020597.1:0-28669 GCA_004026765.1 Micronycteris hirsuta | reverse complement strand
TCCTTTTCTCTTGCTGCTTCTAAGATTCTCTCCTTATTTTTAATCTTGGGTAATGTAATTATAATGTGTCTTGGTGTGTGCCTGTTTGGGTCCAAGTTCTTTGGGACTCTCTGAGCTTCCTGGACTACCCGAAAGTCTATTTCCTTCACCAGCTTCGGGAAATTCTCCATTATTATATGTTCAAATAAGTTTTCAATTCCTTGGATTTCTTTTTCTCCTTCTGGCAGCCCTATGATCCGTATGTTGGGCTGTTTACAGATGTCCTGGAGGTTTCTGAGCCCCTCCTCCATTTTTTGAATTCTTGTTTCTTTTTTTTTTTTTTTTTGATAATAAAATAATTTTACTTAGTTTCTTTTGTTTAAAAAAGGTAGCATATAACAAATAAATTTGGACTCAAGTTTACAGTGTATATTTGCCAAAAGGGACATCCCCGAAGGGGGGACAGACCTAGAGCTCGAGTGGGCACAGGAGGCACACTCCATGGGGAGGGAGTTCAAGTAGAAGTCCTCTCTTTAACACCTCACGTGATTCCTGTCCCTCAACTCCGCCACCAGGGCCCGTGGCTGTAAGACAACCCACACCTCCCACCAACACTCTGACAGGTGAGGAGTTAACGTTCCAAAGTTCTTTCAAGGAGGGCTAGAGAACACAAAACTCACTCATATAGGATGTATAGGATTAATTGAGCAAAAATCAAAAAATGATTCTTTCCGTATTACAAACGCCTCTGCAGGGTAAGGCCCTGGGAAAAGACCCAGTCGCACACAAGACTCCTGCCCCGTGTGAAGTGTTTGGCACAACCCACTCGCTGTCGTGAGACCAACAGTCAGTGGAAGGGTTGCCAGACGTGGTCCCATGACTCTTCTGTCTGGCTGGAACTAAGTCCACACAAAAGGTCTTACCAAGCAGCCCCTACTCAGGTCCAACTATGGGGCACACTATCTCAGGAAAGTTAATCCTAAAGGGAAACAAGTCCAGATGAAATAGTCTCCCACAGCCACAAGCTACCGTATTTTGCCGTGTATAATGCTTACATGCCATGGGTATAATGGGCGTAATAATCTCATGTGTAACGTGCAAAAAACTGTGGGTGTGCATTATACACGGCAAAACATGGTGTCTCTATCGTCCTCACTGAAGATGAAATCACAGGCTGCCCAGGAAGTCAGCTGAATCCTGATCTGAGGGAAGGCGAAGCTGGAGAACAACTTTGATTTCAGTATCTCAGGGCCAAGAAGGAAGATGATGGAAATAACGCAGGTTGCTTTCTAAGTTACTCTTTGTTCAACATTACGTAGGCTCCTGATGAACAGTACTGAGGAGAATCAGTGGGCTAGGAACCACAGCAGCCTAGAATATAGCCTTTAGGCAGAGGTACTGGGGCAAGCAAATGTACCCCAAATCCAGTTTTAAAAATAAAAACTTCCTGCAGTTATGATACAATACTGTGCAGTGAATAGCTAGGAATTGTACGCTGTTTTCGTTTCTGGTTAAAGCCCTGTCTTGCTCTTGGCCAGCCAGAGCTGAAAGGTGACATATATGGAGTTGTCTGTGACTAGAAACCAGGTCCCTTAGTCACACATGGCCTGGGGCAGTGACACAGACAATCATCACCCAGTGGAGGAGAATGCAGGTCCCAGAGCTTTGGTTCAAAGTAAAGGTTTCATCTCACCCAGAACTTCAAACCAAGCTCTAGCTCTGAGCCTACTAATGCAATAAACTACTGATTAGAAATCTCTAAAGGAATCTGGTTGAGTAGCAAGGTGCATGTCCCAGCAGGCCACCAACCTGGCTGTAGGAAAACAAAAAAGTATAAATCATATCAAGTAAATGGTTGCTCAAGTGGAAGCTCATTTCCTGGGGAACTTCAGCAGACTAGAAGCCAATCACATGCATGAAAGGTGGGACTGGACTCTAGAGAGCCTGGGTCCCAGGTGTACTGAGTCATCTTCACACTTACCACATCCTGGGGGTCTTCTTTCTGGCCCTCCATCTCTTGAATGGCTGAGCACACATTTCCCCAGGGACCAATGTAAACATTATTCAATAGATCTCAGCTTAAAAAAGCACAGCTTGTTATGTGTTTAGTGTTAACCATTCCAGTGCAGGCAGTATCTTAGCATCAGACTTTCCCTCCTTTCATGAGTACCAGTTTAGAAAGAAACACACACACCGAATACTTGGTAACACCGCAGCCGAAAAGACCATTGGGGTGCCAGACAGCTGGCTCTGTCCTGGAATCGGCTGATGAGCCAGGACTACCACAGGAGAGGCAGAACACAGGAGCACGAAGAGTCGTATTACCATTGTTCCCACTGAACCCCTTGGACCGCATCTTGATATGGGTGAACACTTCCACTTCTTGCATCGACCTATGCTCTCCTTCTTTTGGACAGGGCTCTCTCCAGAGGGTTCAAGAGCCTCCTCAGAGAGGAGAGGAGAGTTTTTCCTTCCAGTCCTAACATCTGAATATTTCAGAGCACAAGAGGAGTCCATGAACATTCTAGGAATGTTGCTGCCAAAGTAGATCTTGCTGTTGGAAGCAATGGCCTGGTACCTTCTGAGCTCCAGATACTCTGGGGTCAATTTGTGCTTGTTTGCAGTGGCGTATTTCTGTGCGGCGTAATACTCAGCATCTGCTTTCGCCTTCTCTCGGGCCAGGAACGCAGCATCTTCAATTGCAGAAATGCGCTTTTCAGTTTCTTTCTCATCACCTTCTGCTGAAACCGAATTTTTGCTACTTGTGCCATCTTCTCTGCTTCTGTAATAGCCTTTTCCTCTCTGTCTCAGCTTCTTTCTCCACCACCTTCTGTTTCTGGGTAGCTATAAGTTTTGTCTTCTCAGTCTTCGTTAACTCAAAATTTCTTCTTATGGCTTCTGGAATTTTTGGTTTTGTAACACGCACAGCCTGTATGGTGAGGCCAGGTGCCATGACATTTAAATCTTTCTGCAGAGCTTGCTTCAGGTTTTCATCTATTTGATAGAACAATTCAATATAAACTTCTTAAAGTGTGTGGGCGCTGCAAAACTGGTTCAGTTCATAACAGATTTTATTGAAGATTAAGGTCTTGTCGTAGTCTGCAGTGTAGTTCCGCACGATATCAAACACTGCATAAGGAGCCAACATATTAACCACTTCTATTTGGTCAATATAGATCATGACCCCACCACTTGTTCCACAAGGCACATTTTTAACTTCATCGGTTTGTAGTGTTGTCTGCACAGATCTGAACATAGTAATGAAAGGCAACTCCCCTGTAGTACACGGCCAGGTGTCCTTCCTCGATCTTGTGGATGGAGGCGTAAAGAAGAACGACCACCAGACCCACCACAGCAACCACTAGAACTCGGACTTGAGTCATATTCATCCTTGTTTCTCTAAGAACTGGGCCAGCTACAGGTCCAAAGGGAGGCCGACCCCTCCACCACGCTGCACGGATCAGTGACACATCGCCCCTGCAGGCACGTGCTGCCACCTCCTCGCAACGCCATCCACCGACACCCGCTGGCCCCCCTGAATTCTTGTTTATTCATTCTTTTCTGGTTGGATGTTTTTTTTCTTTCTGCTGGTCCACTCTGTTGATTTGAGACCCAGTTTCCTTCTTATCCCTATTGGTTCCCTGCAGATCTCTCCTCATTTGTTCAAGTAATTGCGATAATTTTTCATCGAATTCTGTGAGCATCCTGATTACTAGGGTTTTGAACTGTGCATCTGATAGGTTGTCTGACTCTTGGTCAGTTAGTTCTGGAGCTTTGATCTGTTCCTTTCTTTGGACCATTTTTTTTTCCCTCAGTGAGCCTGTTACTGTAAGGAGGGCGGAGCCTTGGGGTTCACCTGGGCGGGGAAACTCATGTTCATTGTGTTGTGATGCAGCCTGTGGGGGCGGGACCTGAGAGCACAATGGCACCTGCTCCGCTCTCCGCACCCACACCGCCTCCCGCAAGCAATTCGAGCCCCTCTGCGCTGGTTCCGGGGGTCGCTCCAGGGTCAGTGGATGGGCCGCACAGCTCCAATCCCCCGTGGGTCTCCCCAACGAATTCTCCTATGAGGCCGGGAGTTTCTCCCACTGCCGCCTCAACTCCCTCCCACAGGCGCTCTCAATCTGCGCCGATGGGTTGCGCCCTGCTTTCTCTCCCGGTTTGTCTGCACTCGAATGCGGACCTGTCCGGTCCACCAGTCTCGGCCCCACTGGGTCCGGATGAGCCAGGCACTGGCCGTGCTTTGATCAGGCCCCCCTGTCTGGGTGTGCTGCAGCCCCGCGGGGACCTGCCGTCTGCTCACCAGCTCACCGTGGGGTCGCCGCACGCTCTCCCTCCGCCCTGCTCCTCCCGACTCACCAGACTGGATGAATGTATCTTCTTTAATTCCTTGGTTGTCGGACTTCCTCTCAATTTGATTTTCTGTCAGATCTGGCTGTTTTTGTTTAAGTAAATTGCTGTGTTTTTCCTTGTTTGGCTGTCCGAGGAGGCACTGCATGTTCACCTATGCCGCCATCTTGTCGGAAGTCCCTTGTTCATTCTTATAACCATCCTTTTGAATTCTATGTCTGATAGTTTGCTTGCCTTGATTCCATTTAGCTCTCTTACTAGGGAATCTTCCTTTCAATTGCAGGTTTGTTCTTTGTCTCCCCATTTTAGGTGACTTTTTTGGTTTGTTTCTGCGATTCTCAATACTCTGATTTGCCAGCTGTCTTCGTGGGGTAAACTTCTGTGGTAGGGGTTCTGTGGGACTCAGTGGTGTCGTCTCTTTATCTCCTTGTCTGGATGCTCTAGGGTTGCCCTTTCTTCCAATTTTGTGGGCTCTCTTGTCGGGCTTGGGCCTTACCTGCTGGTGTCTCCTTTGTGGGTGGATTCTCCCCTCCAGTGAGTTTACTGGTAGTTGTAACTCCCATCTTGTCTAGTGTGCTGTTATACAGGTGTTGGTTAACAAAACAGTATTATCTGACAACCAAACCTACACCAGCAAAGAGAACCCCCCTTAACCACAATTGAATTATGATTAATAAAGGTGAGGAGCAATTGCGGGTATTATAAGATATGTCATAGGGAATATGAGGCAACAAAAAGAGGGCACAGTGTTATCACATTGTAAGAGGGAGGAGAATTGATTAACAGCTGGGGTAGAACCAAGGCGAAGAGAGGGAGAGAACAAAATTTAAAACATAAATAAAACGCGAAAGGGCAATGGGAACAAGGGGACAAGAAAAGGGAAGAGTATATACCATGCGATTTGAAATAAAATTAAAAAGGTATTGGACCAACGGGAGCAAAATTGCAGAAAAACCACAGCAGGGTCATAAGCAACAACAGCTGAGTGAAGTTTAAGAAAGGTGGAATGGGAATATTGTAGAAAAGGGAAGTGAATATGAGGTGTCTGCTGTAAAGATGATTTTGAGAGGATGGGGGCAAACTAATGAGAGTAAGCAGTGAGCCCAGGTTGAGAGAGGGGAGGAAAAGGAGAGAAAAAACAATGAAATAAAGTTCTTCCCTCAGCTGATCAGGGCAGGGGGAAGGCAAAAATGGGGTAAGACAGAGGGAGAGCATTCTGTGGGGTACAAAACACAAACAAGTAGTGAAGAAATGGGAGTTCCTTTGGAGAAGAACAGCAGTAACCATGGTAGTTCACCCAACTTGCCACGGTTTATAAAAGGTGGAAAAGAAATAAGACTGTTATTACAGGGGGAAAAGAATGTGAGTTGACTTTAGAAAGCAGAGTGCTTTATGCGAGGTTAGATGGAGAAGAAATAGAGTAAGGGATAGAAACTTGCGTAGTGTGAAAGAAAATAAAATTAACCACAGCAGCAATAAAGCTCAGGAAGATGGCGAAATGGATTATGACCAGGGAAGGGTGCTGTGTGGGCTTTGGAATAACAATAATGTGAAAAAAATACATAATCTGAATAGAAAAAATAAAAACTAAAATACCAAGAGTAGTGTGTTGTTTGGAATACTAGTGAAGTGAAAGAAGAAAAATTAAAATGCAATATGAAAGGGAGAATAAAAAAACACAATAAGACAAAAAAAAACTGAATAAATGAGAAGAAGAAAGAGAAATTTTTTAAAAAAACATGCAAGTTCTGATAAAGAGCAAAGTGAAATTACTCTGAGCTGTTGGTGTTCACCTTCTGACTTCTTTCTGCTTCTGTCTCTGATTTTCTCACACTCCAGGTCTTAACTGTCTTACTCTTGAGAAAAAGAGAAGGAAAAAAAAAAACCTGCCCAGCAGATTTTGCTGGTCTTCACACTTGCGGCTGGCAGAGGGGGCTGGGCTCTGTCTTCTCCTTTCCTGTGGTTCCCCCAGGATGGGGGCTCAGTCTGGCCTACAGTAACCAGAGCTACCCAGTTTCCAGCCCAGGTGCTCAAAGCACTGTGCCGCCCCCAGTCTCTACTCTGCTCTTCTGCACCCTGCCGGCACCGATAAGCCACCTCGTTTTGTACCCCTTTGATCAGTCCCTGAGGTGTGCTGAGTGGCAGCAAACCACGCCCACGCTCCTCCCTCTTTGTTGGCCCAGCAGCTGTGTGCCCAAGGCCCCTGCGTGGTGTGCCTCTATTCCACTTTTGAAAAAAGTCTCCTGGATGCCACTGCCACTCCAAGCCACTGCCTGGCTTTCCACACAGTCCAACCCTCTGGCAAGTCCAGAATCTACCTGGGTCATGGCCACTCGTGGCCCACGTCTTCTCCCAGTTCCAGGTGTCACCAGGATCCCCCAAATTCTCTGCCTCAGCCTGGGTACACCACCCGCTGTGTGTAGCTTGCTCTCTTTTTTCCCCCTAGCCTACTTTCTACATCCAAGTTTCTCCTAGCATGTGTCTGGGATTTCCCTGGCCCTGGCGGGGAGGGAGCTGCTAGGCTGCTATCACTGACCCGGCTCTCCTCCAAAGTACCCGAAGCAGCCTCGGTCTCCACTACCAGGCCGGGGGACCTTCTAGTTAGCCTATAAAACCTCCTTACTGCCAGTTTTGAAATGTCCTCTGCACACTTTGGCTTCCAAACTTCCTATCAGCTGAGATTCTTTTGGCTGTTCGCTTTGTTTTTCAGATCAGCTAAGTGCCCCAGTTGGGTGCACTGGCAAGTGGGCTCAGCTTCCACCTACATCGCCACCATCTTCCAGAAACGTACTTTTTGTGGTACATTTTTATGATCCACACAAGGGCAGCCTATAATATTAACTTTTTATTCAACGAAGATATTTCTGCTAGAAGCAAATATAGACCCTAGAAATCTTAAGAGATGAATAATTAAGCTTTTTCTTAAATTTATAAGATTTTCTTAAACCTTTGACTGCTAAATGTGTTTGATGAGTACCTGAAATGAAATATATTGTGATGTCACTTAATGAAAAACACATAAGCTTTAAATACTCAACCGGTGTTAATAGCGTTGAAACTATCTGGCTTATAGTCTTCTCCAGAAGGAAAGCCCTTAACCTCTGGTTGCACAGGTCAACATTTTTCTCAGGAAAAAATTCTGACTCAGTTTCAGCTTTTGGACAGAAATTTCATTGAGTATTCAATTCGATATCAAAAATTGAGAGAGGCAGATTTATCTAGTAAACTGCTTTTCCCATAATGGGCACTATAGAACGTCTGACTTAGTATAAAACCTATGAATATATGTTTATAGGTTAAATGTAAGTTTTATAATACTGCCTGTTTAAAAGTGTTATTTATCCCCTGAAGGTTCCTAATAGATCCTAGATACACACTTGCTCAGCATGGAGCAAGGAAGTCAGATGGAGGACTCCCACACGGCACCTACACTTTACTTTAGATTGGTCACCTACAGCTTTTCACACAGGGTAGTTCAGAACTCACGGTGAATCTCCCTTCCACTGAGTGTGCATCTGCCACACTTTCCTGCTCACTTTCAGCTGGTGGGTGCCAGGGAGTGGACACATACTGCAACATCAGCCTCCCCTGCCCCAGATCAGTCACAGGTGCATCCTGACAGTAAGTGAAAGTGGCCTCATCCCCACTCCCTCCACACCCCTGTGTCCACTCCCAGCGTGTCCTGTAGAGTAGAGCGTTAGAGCGGGCTGTTCTGTGCATTGAGGAAACTAATCCTTTATGCAAATACAAGTTCATCTTCATACGAATTGGGAGTTTTTCTTAATATGGAATCCTAAAAAATAAAAAACACTCCAACTTAGGCTCTTGGTTTGTGACCTTGGCAGGTCCTAGACTGGGAAGAGTTTAGAGACTGGATATTCAACTTTTCTAGCTGTTTTTTCAACCTGTGTGTTCTTGTCACTATGCTGGAATCAGTCAATGCTCACTTACCCGGCAGCCCAGAACTCTCCGAAAGCCCCATGAGTGAGGCAGGATCCTTTCTCTGTTCTCTTTACATTCAGTGTGCTCACAGATCCTGCTTTCAGTCTAAAGTCTTAAATTTCCCACTAGATTTCAAGCTCCTCAGGGTACAGGCGTGTTTTACTCCTTTCTGTATCCCAAACCCCGATACATAGCAAGTGCTCGGTTAATATTATTTGTATTTGTTGCACTGAGCTGAAGAACTTGGTTCTCAAGCTATACATAGTGCCAGCACAGAGCGGGGATTCAGTAAAGGTTTGTTTTAGTTGCTAATCTGAGAATATGAGTAATTTTGCTGGTTAGGATTTTACCACCTCCTGATCCAGGAGGCAGGAAGTTGAGGAATGTTTCACAAATTCAGTCCTGTTTCTTCCTTAAACAAATACGGTGGCTTTCAAAGCAGGCTACAAAGAACTATTTATGTGTTAGGTTCTAGACTAATTTTATGTTACCTTGTATTAACTCAGTAAAATATCTGTGGTGAAACCTTCTAGGCTAGGCTTCTCCCCATGATCCCATGGGACACAATGGAAGGGGCCCCTTGCCCGGATTCTCTCACGCCTTTTCCCAGGTTTTCCACTGTGTCTCCCTCCTCGTTACAAGGCTCTCACTGGTCCCTTTTCAGCCCCACTCTGGGAACACAGCGCTTCACGTTACCTGGAGGCCCGTTTAAAACCATGAACCTGGTAACCTTCCCTGTGCTGCTCTCATGTTCACCTCAGATTTGATTGGCTGGAAAGCTTCTATGAGACAATTGAATGTCATTTATAAGGCATTTTTACAGTGTTTTAAAATATTCTACACTGATGCTGGGATTGGAGAGCTTGTTCCTCTGCTTAGGTGGTGGGCTGAGAGCGAATTTTGGCTGCCATCCCAAGATACAGCTGCCATATCCCACTGCACAGATCTCTGATTCCAGCTTAGATGCATGATCTTCAGCAAACTCTACCTTCTCTGAGCCTCCTGAGTTGGGGCCTGTTCGCCCTCATGCTCTGCTGGCCCCCGTTCCCCACGAGTGCTGCACTGGGCCTGGAGATGGACCGTGAATAAGGTGTAGTTGTGCCCAGAGATGGGGCATGAGTGTGACATCTCCCTGCCTACTTCACAGGCCTGCAGTGGGGTCACAGAGGAAGCCCTTGGTGGACTAGCCTACTATTCAAATGCAAGACGTTGGTGCTTCAATTGCTAGAGTTATTAGGTCCAGGGGACCAGAAAAATCATGTGTGTGTGTCTGTGTGGTTTTCTCATTAAAAATGGGAAGACTAATGAGAATATAGCAGCCCACTCTCTCCTCACAAAGCAAAGCTTGGTCACAATTGCCCCTGCCCTGAATCACTTCTGGGCACTGGTGCTGGGCTCCATGCACTCAGTGGGCCCTGCTGTCTTGCAGATGTGTCACGCAGCCACCAGTGCCTTCTGCCGATCCATTAAGCTGCAGTGTGAGCTCTACCCCTCTAGAGAAGTGGCCATCTGCTTGGACCCTTACTGTGGACTCGGGTTTGTTCTGTGGTGCCTCTGCAGGTGAGTTTCCCTTTAACACCTTTAACATAAGAAATAAATCCTACGTGATTTCTTGCGACTGATCCCTGTTCTGCCCCCATTCAGCCAGGCTCTCAGGGTGGAGTGGGTTCCACACTCTGGGGGGGTGAAAAAATTAGTCTCCATGAAGTTTGCCGAAACAACAGAGATGGTGGCTGGGTTCTTTTGCTCTGAAATCCTAGCAGCTATCCCTGGCCTGGAATCCGCATTAAATGAGAGGGTGTTGCAGGTGCTGTCCCGCTTCGGGCTTCTCCCGGGTGCAGGTGGGGAGGAACTGCAGCTGAGGGAGAGAGGCAGCTGGCCTCCGCTCCAGGGACCGATGCTCCTCAGCCGTCAGTCCTCCAAGGCCAGCTTGTAACAGGTATTTATAGAGAGGGAGAACGTGGAGATTTCATGTCATTTTTTCAGGTTACACATATTATTTTCCAAGTAGAAACTTTAGAAAATACAAAATATAAAGAAAAGATAAAACCATCAATAATCATACCACCTAGTGAAACCAAGAAATATTCACTCTTAGCATTTGGCATATAGCCTTTCAGAGTTTATTTTCTAATGCAGCATAGTATTTATTATTAATATAACAAGGTCTGTCCAGAAAAAGTCCAGCCATTGCTATTATAACAAGAACGCTTTGCATGACATCAGTGTAACACGCAGCCAAGGAGTGCACTGGAATGCACATGCGTTAAAAAATGACGACTTCACTGTACCAGTCAGTGTACTAGTCAGTAGACCCCATTGAGCGAGCATGTGTACTGTGTGGTTGTTGCATTCAAAACGACTGAGTGAGTATAGCACCAAATGTGCATCAAATCTTGCATTAAGCTTGAAGATTCCTCTGCAGAAACTATTCGAATGATTCAGAAGGCCACATCTGTGGGCAACTGGTGATTGGCAGCTTCATCACGACCACACGCCCACTCACGAGTCACGTCTCATGCAGAGTTTTTGGCAAAACATCAAATCACCCAGGTGACTCAGCCCCCTACAGCCCATGTTTCACATCCCGTGACTTCTGGCTTTTCCCAAAACTAAAATCACCTTTGAAAGGGAAGAGATTTCAGACCATCAGTGAGGCTGAGGAAAATACGACAGGGCAGCTGATGGCAATTGGGAGAACTGTGTGAGGTCCCAAGGTGCCTACTTTGAAGGGGACAGAGGCGTCATTGTCCTGCGTACAATGTTTCTTGTATCTTGTGTCTTCTTCAGTAAATGTCTCTACTTTTCATATCACATGGCTGAACACCTTCTGGACAGACGGCGCACGTAGGTGCGCGCAAAGATGCCCAGCAAACACCAGTGCCTACCACCCAGCTTCACATGGATCAGCGTGTCACCAATTTTGACTCATCCATCTTCCCACTTTTCCAGTCCCTTTTTATATGGCACATTTTAAAGCAAACACTGCGACAACACGTGATTTCACCCACAAACCTTTAAGTTACATATACAATTTCGTTAATGTATATCAATATATTTATAAAACTGAGATGTTACAGAATGAAATCTATCATAATTTCCCTTTTTTTCCTTCATAGTCTATAGTAGATGTTTTTCTCATTTTTAAACATTCTTCTAAAACAATTATCTTAATGCCTTCATAATATTTAATAATATTAGATTGGGTTAAAATACAAGTCCTGTATTTTTGAAAAATACTGACATTCTAATTAGTACAATAAAACTTTTTGAGAGAGCAGAGAATTGAACACTAGAGTATATTTTAATGATTTTTGCCTCCATCTAAAATGCAACAGCATTGTGGGTAACTTTTTCTTGGGAAATAGTTCAGGATATACCATCCTAACAGTAGGGCCAAAGTGACCTTAGCCATACTTGGCCAACTGAGTAGGAAGCCTGCTCCGAACTACTGGCCTTTTAGGACAGCTGTCCGTACGTCACTTGGCAAAGGTTCAGCTGAAGCGCCTGGGTCAAGTGCTTCCTGGTTTTGCAGGGCCATCAAGCCTAAGCCCCGTTCAGGCAACAGAGAAGGTGCTTTTGAAGGGAAGTTTTTGATGTGCATCACCAATAGCAGGGGAGGGTCAGGTTGGGGTCTTCAAAGGAACTGTGCAGAGAGGGTTGCAACAAACCTTTACTTAATGAACGTCTTTCCTGAAAATTCACTCAGAAGTCTTGAAATCACAGTGTTCTTGATTGACCCTGCAACATTAAAAATAAATAACTAATAGCTGTGAACCTCTTCGTTCTGAAATCCTTTATAGAAACAGATCCCAGTTTAAAAACTGGACCTGAGAGTAGCCACCCAGTAGCAGTGAGAATGCCCAGCACCCATAAATGTTGTAATTACCATTTTCCTCTCAAATGAGCCAGGGCTCCTTTGAGAAGTGGCTGGTTTCAGGCTGGGACGGGAAAGTACGAGATGACCCTGAATGTCTGTGTGAGAAGGCAAGGAAGTGCTCACAGAATGGAAAGGCATACCAAAAGGGCCAGTGAGCCAGCTTACAGGGACTCCCCCTGGCCAAACTGGGGCACTCGGAGCGTCCAATTAAAGATTGTAATAGAGCACAACACTTTGAATAAAATGGGAAATTATCCGACCATCCACATATATGTAGATGACAAACTGAAAGCCCAGTGAGTATCAAGGATTTCCATGGTAGCATCCACCAAACAGTTGTTAATTATAAAGGGGAGGGGAGAACCTTCACAGTGGAGAAGCCTGAACCAAGAGACCAAAGTGAACCTCGCCAACAGTGAGACAAGGGGCCCTTGAGTGTCCCTGGGAGGGTTGCAGTGAGGGAACAGCATCAAAGCTACTTCACCTGAATCTAATCGTGGGGACATCAGACACTCAAACTGAGGAGCACACAACAGCACAGCGGCCTGTCGTCTTCATCACCGCCATTGTCATAGGGTCGGGGAGGCTCTGAAGGCTCCATCTGGACAGAGTTGACAGCTTAAATACAGGGTGAGACTCCGAACTGGACCCTTCGCTGTTGGGTATCACTGGACAACGGGCAGAACTTGAATAGGGTCTGATGGAACTTGAATAGGGTTAGATGTATCAGCCAGTGTCCTGATTTTGATGCCTTAATTGGCTTGTGGAGGAAAATATACTTGTTTGCTGGAAATATCCCCAAACTTTAGGGCCTAAAGTATTTGAAGTTGTTGGGACATAAGGTCAGTGACTCACCCTCAAATGATTCAAGGGAGAAAAAGTTATATGACTTTTCCTGGAACTTTCCTTTAACTTTGTCTTTGTTTCCGGTTTCTTTTTTTAAATTTGATACAGCTTTTTGTATATCTTTAACCGAAAGTTTCCTTCAGTCATGAAGTAGGAGGTTATTTATCTGAAAATCATTGACATGATAGAATTGTTTGAAAATATTTGGCAAGATCGTACATGTCTTTAAAAGCATGTCAGAGAATTGATATCCCCTGATAAGAAGATTCAATATTGTTAAAATGGAAAGTCTCCCCAAATTGGTCTAAAGATTCAGTGTAACCCCTGTCAAAAATCTCAGGAGGTTTTGATTGTTTGGGGCTGTTCAGTTGTTGTTGTTGTTTTTTTATTATTATTTATTTACTTTTAGAGAAAGTGGAAGGGAGGGAGAAAGACAGGGAGAGAAACATCAACGTGAGAGAGAGTTGGTTGCCTCTCGTACACCCCCACCTGGGGACCTGGCCTGCAACCCTGGTGTGTGCCCTAGACTAGGAATTGAACCAGTGACCTTTTCGTTCTCAGGCTGGTGCTCTTTTTTTTTTTTTTTTAAATTGGTAAAATTAACAACATGATTCTAAAATATAAATAAAGGACCCACAATATCCAAAACAGTTTTGGAGTAGAATAACAACGTTGGAAAACTCAGACTTCCCAATTTCAACACTTACTACTATAACCAAGACAGTGTGGTGTTAGCATAAAGATATAATGTAGATATAGAGGTGGATACATAAAATAATCAGTTAAACAGAATTGAGAGCCCAGAAAATGAACCCTTACATGTGTGGTCATTTGACTTTTCAACAAAGGAACCAAGGCAACTCAATGGGGAAAGGAAAGTCTTCAACAAAAGATGCTCAGCAAAGTGAACATCCACCTGTAAAAAAGATTAAACTTCTACCTAACGTCATATATGTAAATCAACTGAAAGTAGATCGTATACCTAATGTTAGAGCAAAAACTATAAAATGTTTATTTAAAAAGCATAGAAGTAAATACAATATTAGGTTAGGCAAAGGGTTCTTAGGTATGACATCAAAGGTGCAATACATAAAGGAAATACTGATAAATTAGACTGCAACAAAATTTAAAAGTTTTGCACATTAAAAGACACCATTTAGAAAGTGAAACACAAACCACAGGCCAGGAAAAAATATTTGCAAATCATCTATCTGATAAAGTCTTTCTAACCAGATATATAACAAACTCTAAAACTCATAGACAAGGGAAATAATTTAAAAATGGGCAACAGATTCAAACAGACATTTCACCAAAATACACATATGACCAATAAGCACATGATAATATGCTTAACATTCATTACAGAAATGCAAATTAAAATCAGCGAGCTACCACGTCATACCAATAGAATAGCTATAACCTAAAAGATGGAAAATGAAGTGGGAGACTTGTATTTCCTGATTTCAAAACCATAATATGCCGTTCAGCAAAGATAACCAAGGATATACAGAAACAGGATTCTCATACTTCATTGATAGGAATGTAAAATGATGAAATCACAGTTCACATGTTCTTAAAAATTAAACATAAATGTACCACGTGACCCAGCAGTTCCACTCCTAGGCATCTATGAAATAGAAAGGACAACATGTCCACACAAAGACTCGATGCTTGAAGTGTTCTCAGCAGTCTTTGTTTAGAGAAAGAAAAAAGGAAATAATCCAAATGTCCACTGACTGGTGAGTGTGTAAACAGTGTTTGTCACACCCATACAATGGAATACAGCTGCCAGGTGGACACACGTCACAAACGCTGTGCCAAGTGAAAGAAGACAGATCCCAAAGGCCACACGTCATATAATCGTGTCACGATGCCACCGGCAGGAAATGTTCAGAAAAGGCAAACCTAGAGACAGAAAGAACAATGGTGATGACTGTGGCAAGGGTTGGCGACAAGATTGACTGCAAATGGACACAAGCCTACTCTTAGGGTGATGGAATGTTCTAGAACTGCATTGTGGTTATACAACTCTGCAACTTACTGAAGTTTATTTAGTTCTATGCTTAAAATGGATAGATTTCGTGCTATGCAGCCCAGCACTGGGTTGACTGACGTGCCCATCACAGATGCCAGCCTGTCAGTCAAGGGGGCTCACCATATGACACGGGGCGGTGTGTGTCCAAGTGCACCAAGCGGCTGCCTTGCTCACAGCTGCCAAGCTGTGATAGTTTTCGATTGTTCGTGTATTTTGTCAGGTTAATAGTCTGAAATTACTTAAATACAGTGTGCAAATTTGTATTAGTTACCAATATATCTTTTTGTTCTCTCCTGGTCAGTCATGTTTTTATTTTTATTTTCTTAAATAGACTTCATTTTTCAGAGCAGTTTTAGGTAGGTTCACAGCAAAATTGAGTGTAAGGTACAGAGACATTTTCCGTACCCCTGGGCCCACGCATGCACAGCCTCCTCCACTGTCAGCATCTCCCACCAGGTGGTACACGTTCTGTGGCCTAGGAATCTATGTTGACACGTCATCACCACCCGGAGCCCAAAACTTACATTAGGGTTCACTCTCAGTGCTGAGAGAAGCCAGAAATAGACCCACCTAAGCATCTCCAACCAGTCTTTGACACAGGAGCAAGGCAATACAGTAGAACAAGGAGTGTCTCTTCATCAAATGGTGCTGGAGCAACTGGACATTTATGCAAAAAAAAAAAAAAAAGAATCTAGACCTAGAACTCACAGCCTTCACCAAAATTAGCTCAGAATGGATCAGAGGCCTAAATGTGAAAGGTAAAACTATAAAACTCCTAAAAAATAACAGAAGAAAACCTAGATGACCTGGAGTTTGGTGATGACTTTTTAGATATGACACCAGAGACACAGCCCACAAAAGAAAGAATTGATAGACGGGGGTTTATTACAATTAATAGTTTCTGCTCTGCAAAAAACACTGTCGAGAATGAAAACAAAGGCCACAGACAGGGAGAAATATTCCAAAAATGTCTTCTTAATCATTTTGTTCTTTTTGAAGTTAAAATCTACACCAGAATAGTTCAGGTTCCAAAAATTCTCAAAAAATAATCATAGTTCATTATCAGCAACCTGCTTTTAAGTGGGTTTGTCTTGTCCATGGAGGTGTTCACAGCCAGTGCCGACAAATCAATATTGGTTAGTCCATGAAACAATCAACCCTAGTCGGACTGAGCAAGGAAAGAGCAAGTAGAAAACTCACCAATTAGGTTTTCTGCTTGTCCTGTGTTATCAAGATTTATTGATTTTTTTTAAAGATTTTATTTTTATTTATGTTTAGAGAGAGGGGAAGGGAGGGAGAAAGAGAGGGAGAGAAACAGCAATGTATGGTTGCCTCTCACATGGCCCTCACGGGGACCTGGCCTGCAACTGAGGCATGTGCCCTGACTGGGAATCGAACCGGGACCGCCTGGTTCCCAGCCCGCGCTCAATCCACTGAGCCACACCAGCCAGGGCTGATTTTTTTCTTAATGTTGACTTCTGTCCTATTGATTTTCACAGCTCTGCTTAAAATTCTCTAGTCCCGAATTCTACAATGTGCTAGCCACCCTTTCATGTGCTAATGCTTTTGATCAAATCACTCCTCCTGATGTGTATTCTGGAGCAAAGTAGTAGGTGATTTGTATTTAATTTTCTTCATTTTGGATCTCCTTTCATGCTATTGCATTTATTTAGCAAGATGGTGGGAACAATATGGAAATGCTAGATTGTTATATTAAGAGGAATATCATCATAAGGTTTCTCCTGCATCTTAATTCCCTAAGACCTGAGGCTCAAGGGCCATCAAACATGTTTGGTCCCAGCACTGAAATGTACAAGTCCTTGGTGTGAAGGAGCAGCTGCGGAGATCTGAGCCACCGTAAAAATCATACAGTGTAATCTAAGGTGGTGTTGTCAACCCTGCTTCACGAATGGGTTGAATGGCATCTGGTTAACAAAAAACTGCCCCATCACCTTTCACAGAGGTAAGAGTCGGGCTTCCCAGGGGGTGATTGTGACTTACTCGATGTGTAATGTGCAGGCTTGTTAGATCTTGGGCCTGCACATTTGATGTTTGACCTAGTACATGGTCCCGCTTTGGGCCTGAGATTATTCTTTCAGTATCCACTCAGCAGAGATAAATTTTCTATTATTTTTATTTCTGAACATTTACCAGAAATAAAACCTTATGATGATATTCCTCTTAATATAACAACCTAGAATTTCCATATTATTCCTGCTTCATGCTGCCTTGAGGCTTCTAATTGGAGTTGACACGTTAGTTACTAAGAACGGCTCTAATTCCGTCACACCAGATGTAGTGTGCAGGCTGATTCTGCAGTGCTGTGTGGCAAGTGACAGAGTAGGACTGAAAGACAGCCCGCCCACCATAGCAAAACAAAATAACACCTTCCAACAGAATCAGTCATAGGAACTCCCTTCTGCTTGTCCTCAGCGTTCTCAGAGGCTGCCCACCTTGGGGAACAGGGTCGTAAGCAGGAGCGAGGAGAGTGTTGTGTCCCTTCCCCCTTCCAGCCCCTGGAAGAAAGACTGTGGGTCTCCAAAGATGGCCTAGGAGCTCTGCGAGAATGAGGGGGCAGCACCTTGGGGCCCCGGGTATGTTGTGGAACTAAGGAGTTGTTTGGTTTTGTTTTCAGACATCAAGTGTAAAATTTTTGGAAGGTTATTTTAAGAATACAACGGTATGCCTCAAAAGTAAAAAATAAAACATGTTGGGGTTTGGAAATGGGGATGCAAAGGAAGCCTGGTGCTGGCATTTAAACCCAGGCACAGCAGCCCTGCAGGTCAAGCAGAACAGAGTTGTCTGCTCTATTCTTGGCCTTTGAAGACAGAGGAGACCCTTCTTTACTATGCTGGAGTTTGTCCCTGACTATTCTCCTATTTAACAACTTCCAGCCAAGATGGAGGTGTAGGTAGACACACTGTGCCTCCTCATACAACCAAAAGAAGGACAACTAATTTAAAAACAAAAAACAACCAGAAATGACAGAAAATCGAACTGTATGTACAATGAAGGAGTTAAAAAAGAAACATTCATCCAGACCAGTAGGAGGAAAGGAGCCAGGCAGAGAGGACTCGAGGCAAGCTGGAAGCTGGTGCACTGGGCAAGGTGGCCAATTGTGGACCCTGTGGTCCCACATTCGCGTGCAGATAAACTGGGAGGAACAACTGGGGAGTGAGACGGACCACGCAACCCAGAGTTCCAGCACAGGGAAATAAAACCTCAAACCTCTGACTGGAAACACCTGTGGGGGTTGAGCCAGCAGCAGGAAAAACTCCCAGCCTGAGAGGAGAGTTCGTTGGAGAGACCCACAGGGTGCTGGAATGTACACAAACCCACCCACCCAGGAATCAGCATCAGAAGGGCCCAATTTGATTGTGGGTAGCGGGGGAAGTGACTGAAAACTGGCCAACAGTAGAGCAAGCAGCATTGTTCCCTCTTGGACCCCTCCCCCACATACAGCATCACTACCCAGCAACGTGGGTTGGCCCACCCTGGTGAACACCTAAGGCTCTGCCCCTTACTACATGACAGGCACACTGAGACAAAAAAAAAAAAAAAAAGGTCCAAATGAAAGAACAGATCAAAGCTCCAGGAAAAATACAAGTAAGCAATGAAAAGATAGCCAACCTATCAGATTCACAGTTCAAGACACTGGTAATCAGAATGCTCACAGAACTGATTGAATATGGTTGCAAATTAGATGAAACAATGAAGGCTATGCTAAGTGAAATAAAGGAAAATGTATAGGAAAGCAACAGTGATGGGAAGGAAACCAGGACTCAAATCAACAGTGTGGACCAGAAGGAAGAAATAAACATTCAACTAGAAAAGAATGAAGAAACAAGAATTCAAAAAAATAAGGAGAAGCTTAGGAACCTCCAGGACAACTTTAAATGTTCCAACATCTGAATCATAGGAAGAAGAAGAGGAAGAGCAAGAAAATGAAAAGTTATTTGAACAGTTAATGAAGGAGAACTTCCCCAATCTGGCAAAGGAAACAGATTTCCAGGAAGTCCAGAGAGTTCCACAGAAGTTGGACCCAAGGAGGAACGCACCAAGGCACATCATAATTACATTAGCCAAGATTAAAGATAAGGAGAGAATCTTAAAAGCAGCAAGAGAAAAGGAGACAGTTACCTACAAAGGAGTTCCTGTAAAACTTTCAGCTGATTTCTCAAAGAAACCTTGCAGGCAAGAAGGGGCTGGAAAGAAGTATTCCAAGTCATGAAAGGCAAGGACCTACATCCAAGATGACTCTATCCAGCAAAGCTCTCATTTATATGGAAGGGCAGATAAAGTGCTTCCCAGATAAGGTCAAGTTAAAGGAGTTCATTATCACCAAGCCCTTATTACATGAAATGTTAAAGAGACTTATCTAAGAAATAGCAGGTAAAATATATGAACAGTAAAATGACAACAAACTCACAGTTATTAACAACCACACCTAAAACAAAAACAAACTAAGCAAACAACAAGAACAGGAACAGAATCACAGAAATGGAGATCACATGGAGGGTTATCAGTAGGGGAGTTGGAGGGGGATAGAGGGGAAAAGGTACAGAGAATAAGTAGCATAATTGGTAGGTAGAAAATAGACAGGGGGAGGTTAAGAACAGTATAGGAAATGGAGAAGCCAAAGAACTTATATGTATGACCCATGGACATGAACTAAGGTTGGGGAATGTGGGTGGGAGGGGGTGTACAGGGCGGAAGGGAATAAAGAGGGGAAAAATGGGACAACTGTAATAGCATAATCAATAAAATCTATTAAAAAAACAAAACATGTTGGTTTGTATCAGTATTTCATAATGTAGATATATTTGTTGTAATGTTACTTGACCTCTTGAATACCTTTATTATAAAGTGATTTTGAATGACCTAATTTCCCAAAGACAAATCTCAGATCATTAAACCATTTGAAAAGATCACAGAAAAGGTCAAAGATTGCTGTCTTTCCTTTTGACAAAAATAAGTGAAACTGGAATAGAAATAAAGAAAAGAGAACTTTCCCTCCCGTGCCCTGAAGAACAGTTTTTCTGCAAAGGGCCCTATTTAAAGTAGATTTTGCGAGCCAACTTAATTTCCTTACATTTTTTTAACCAGTTGGAGTCTATTGTAATCAATTTTGAAAATTTTAATGTGAGATTGGCTTCATTCCAGAAGAACTGGTTTTAGTATCATGACATAGCAGTTGAGGTTCACTGTGCTTTTCACCTACCAGATTGTTTGTACCTAGAAAACCCCTTTCTCTTAAATGTTAGAAGACTGTTTACCTATGATATTTTATTATTGTGCATGGCATCTATTAATGTTGATTTATCATTGACAATTATTAAAAATATAGTTTTGACAAGTACTTCATTATTTTAAGGCCACACTTGCCCCACCAATTGATGATCGATCAAAATACGTAACCTAGCATTTCCCTCATTTCTCTGAATATGTTCTCTAATGTAAAGGCATTTTCCTTATTTCTCCTGTTTGGTGATTTGTTTGGATTATTCTGAAGCAAAATTTCAAACCTTAAAAATTGAGTGACAAACTTCACCTAACTGTGTTAATTTTCTTTCATTTACTCTGGGTGTTGGTTCTCTAAACCAGAGGGAGGCACGCTTTCTCTCGAAGGCCCTTTAGTAAATACCTTGGGCCCTGTGGTCTCTGCTGCACCCACTCGGCCCGCCTGTTGCTGCAGAGCCACTGAGGACTGCGTTTAAACCAGCGAGTGGCCGAGTCCCAATGAACTTCATTTACAAAAACAGACAGCAGCATCTGTGGTTTGCTAACTCCCGTTCTACCACACGCTTTACCAGAATTCAGTTCTGTGTCTCCTGCGTGAAAGAGCACCCAGGTTGTTTGTTGTTGCTGTTTTGTACCGGCTTTGAGAGAAACCTCCCGCATCACAGCTTAGATGTTTCAAGCGAGTGCTCAACTTGGTGATAACTCTAGATCATAATCTCTATAGATCTTTCCTGCTTCTCAGTGTTTTCATGACCACACTCACTTTTTGCTGAAAAATACCTGCGAGCAGAGTGGCTGTGATGGCCCCTCACGCACGTGGAGCGCGGGCATCTCTCAGGCACGGGTGGGACGCTCCCCTGCCCCTCGCTGACCGCTCCGTTCTCTCCGCAGCGTGTACTCTGGGCACCAGTCTGTCCTCATTCCGCCCTCCGAGCTGGAGACCAACCCCGCCCTGTGGCTTCTGGCCGTCAGTCAGTACAAAGTCCGGGATACGTTTTGCTCCTATTCGGTGATGGAACTTTGTACCAAGGGGCTAGGCTCGCAGACAGAGTCCCTCAAGGTAAGCAACCCGCACCCCTCACAGGGCCTGCAGAACATTCCGGTGTCCTGGGAAAGCACAGTGTCCAAGGGCATGAAAAGGGTTTCGTGATGTTAAAATAATAACCCTTCACACATGTCGGGGCTTACAAAGCTGTTTTCATGTGAAAACCTCATTTTATAACATGAATATTTTGTCACTGCCCCAACCAAAGAGCACGAACGATGTTATTGGTGTCTTTCATTCCATTAGGTCTACTCGAAGGGTCCTGAATTGCTTTTTTATTAGTTGGTGAATTCGGTTCTTCAGCACAGTTCATGTTACTCTGACACTGGCATTCAAGTCATAGGTTTGGATTTAGCCCCTGTTTTTTGTTTGCCTCGAAGACCCTGATTTGTAGGTCGTGAGCGATCCTCACCAAAGTTCATTTTTACAGTTCAGTGAACCGTGGTGTTTATGACAGTAATAGCATTTCCTTTCATGTAAACCAAGGACAATTGGTAGGCATACTTTCATGGCACATTAAGTAGTCTTATCCAAGGAACAAGGAGGAAGTAATCGCATGACCTGTTTTAATTTCTATTCTGTTTACTGTTTCTGTGCCCGGATGTGTGGGTTGCCGTGTACATATCCAGAAGGCCCCTGTGCATGTGTGTGTATGCACGTGCGTGTGTTTACATGCGTGTGTGCGCATGCACACAGTAAAGCACTCGTCTCCCCTGAACGTTTTTTATAAACTTAATGGATTAGAATTGAGCAGGAAAATGAAACACAAGATAAATCTGAAATTAAGTTACATAAATAAATGTGTAATTACTTGAAGTTACATATTCATGCAAGAAAAGAAATTTATAAAACACAGTTATTACTCATGTTCACCTATATTACATTATGAAACGAATGAGTACATTTCATCAGATTTCCTTGTAGGACATAAATAACCAAAGTGAAATAATATCAGAATTGAGTGATTTCTAAGCACTTTACATTTTGATTCGTTTCATATTCATAACAGCTAAAATAGAAACAATTACTGTCTTCATTTTTAAATGAAGAAATGTAAGTTACAGACAAATTAAGCACCCTTCCCAAGTCCTTACATTTAATGAATTTGGGGGCTAAATTTTGAATCTTTGGCTCCAGGTCCGCCATCGCAAACCCCAGGCCGCACTGTTTCCCAAAACATACACGTGTACATCACTTGTTTTGCCCAGTTTAATGTTCCCTGTGTGACTCTATGTATATAAAACCGTGTTTCTAGACTAGATTTCAGTGTCGACTTCACCTTGTGTGTTGCCCTCCTCGGTTCAGGGCTCTTGGCAGCTCTCCCTGTGCCAAGGCCACCTTGCAGGTGCTTGAGGGACCGAAGGGGTTTGCCTGTGGCGACTGTCCTCCTTGAGACACCACCACTCGAGCTCACCGCACGTTGAGATGCAGCCCCAACCCCTTAGCAGGTCCCAGCTCTCACCGCAGAGATGTGCGAACTCACCCAGTTGCTCCTCCTGAGTTCTGAGGTTTTGCTGGATTGACTGAATTTGGTACAGACGGACATGTGTGGACCTCAGAAACAGAGACGCTCTTGATCGTGTGCATTTGTCTGTGACCTGTGAAGTTTCATGGAACATAAAAGGCGAGCTACTTTTTAAAGTTGTCCAAACACTTTAGTTTTCCATTCCTACATTGAAAATTGGTTTTCCTATTTCTCTCCAGTTCTGGTGCATCCACGTCCATAGGAGTCTTTACAGATGCTCCTTTCTTCCCCAAACCCTGTCCTTTATTCTGTCCAAGGCCTAGCTTCTCCTCAGCCTTTCTATCCTCATTCTTGCTGTTGCTTCTTGCTGTTATTTAAAATATCTTTGTAACGGCATCCCCGGTCGTGTTATCTGTGTGACTGATTATATTTTTTACACAGACATCCTAGACTGTTCCAGTTAATGCCATGGAGCCATTGGCCCTGGAAACGAAAATCTGTTTGGAGTTTCTGCTCGTGGGTGGGTCTGGTTAAGGAAGTCACACAACTGAGCATTTGGAAGGCTGATCTCTCACTGCTGCCCTTGTTTCTAGGCACGAGGACTGGACTTGTCCCGGGTGAGGACCTGCGTGGTGGTGGCAGAAGAACGGCCTCGGATAGCACTCACCCAGTCCTTCTCAAAGCTCTTCAAAGACCTGGGCCTCCATCCACGGGCTGTTAGCACCTCGTTTGGCTGTAGAGTGAACCTGGCCATTTGCTTGCAGGTGAGTTTTGTTGATGTCAACAGTGCTGGGGTGACAGTCACAGTTAATGACAGCTGTGCATCATACAAGTTCACCCCACTTTCCTTGGCTGATGCTTCGCTACATTTGGAAGATAGTCTTTTAATTAAACGCATGTGATTGGTACACATGTCTCCCTCCCTTCCTCCCTCCCTTCCTTCCTTCCTTTTGTCTGCCTTTCTCAGTAAGCATTATTCATAAACAGCATTGGTAGCACCTACTCTATCGGAACATTTTAACTTTTGGAACACGTGTAGCAGTTTTCCCAGCCCTCTGAAGTTGTGCTCTTTAAAATTAGACACCAGACAAGTATTTCATTGTGGCAAAAAGTCCTGTCTCTTGAAGGACTTCATCTTGTGTACGTAGCTGGTAATTTCTGTAGGAAGAACTTCAAATGTGAAGCAGGGTTGGCAGTTTGAGACAACCGTTAGAGCTGCGTTTCTGTGGCATAGGTGTGAGGCCACACTCCTCAGACAGTCTGGCCTTAACTGTGGCTAAAAAAAATTGTTCTCTTTATTAGCCCGCTCCCAAGTATCTCACTATCCCTGTCCCTTTCTGGACTCCTGACAGGAGGCCCAGGCCACAGCCGCTGCTGTGCCGGGCCGGGTGGCCAGAGACAAAGGAGAGCAGAGCCGTGCGGGACTGTCCCCCCACGCCCCCCCCCCCCCCCCCCCGCGCGTCACCCAGGACGGGCTCAGTTGCAGAGTTTGTTCCTCAAGTTTGTTAAAACAACAAAAACTTGACTCACAGCAGGTGTTGGAACAAAGACCCGTTGACACAAGTTACCCCCAAACTCTGCTCCCTGACCACCCCGTCTCTCCATTTTTTTAAACATTATTTAAGTTTATTCCTGTTTCAGTTTTCAGAAATACATTATATATTACTCATTACATAAGTTAAAAATTAAAATATTGTGAGGAAAAATATAAAAAGCAAAGAGTAATCCATCTTGAAATGTATTTCTAAATAGTGAATACATGGAGTGTTACTTTTATTTCTCAAAGGACCTCCTATATATTGTTTTGTACCTTTTTCAGCATCATAGACCCCTTGGAGAATCTCTTGAAAGGTATGGGACCATTCCTTCAGAAAAATACACATACAGTAGAAGGGGTCTCAGCTGTCTTTCTTTTAGGAGACTTGTCTCATTAAAGATGTCTGAAGAATTGATAATAAACGATGTTCACAGAATGCTGAATATTCATTGCTAGTGGGTATCCTCCAATATTGCCAAGTACTGTCTTTCACAAGTGATGTGCATGCTTACCAAGAATAAGTTTTGTTTCCAAGTCTCTACATCAGTTTTACTATAATTAAACCATTCAAATGTAAGAAAATAGGATGAAATATGAGTGTGAAAGAACTGTTTAAGCTCCAAAGGTGGTTATGTACAACAGAGTTCTCGTCCTCATTGAACACCTTCTCATCATCAGTGAGATGCACAGTGAATATAGACATTTTTGAGTAAGTAAATGAAACGTTTTTAGTAAAAATAAGCAGTGAGAGGATAAAGAATGACTTGGACACATGGGAGGCAGTTTTAGAAAGGGTGGCCAAGGAGGACCCTGGGAGGTGGGTTTAGCCCAGTGCCCTGAAGTGCACAAGGCGCACGGTTTGGGCAAGTGCAAAGCCTTGAGGCTGGTAAGTGAAATGTTTGCCTCTGTTCATTTTTGCAAAAACACAAAAACTGTGATGATGGTACCACACAGAGTGAGCGTTTCCCAGGTCTGACGGCAGAGATCCCACATCTGCTTATGTAGGGCCTGCCAACACCCAAAATTTTATCTACCCAGAAATTAACCCCTTGATGCACAAAAAATAAATGAGCAGAAAAAGCTAACATATTCCAACTCCTGTACCTGAGCACTTAAAGGCATTGAGACGTGTCTGCAGTTTTCCCTTTGGAGCTCCGCAGCTGCCGACGTGTGTCACATCGGAGAGTGGGCGTCTTCGCCGTTTCTGCCAACACGGTTCTCTCGGTCACGTTGTTTGTCATCCGCATGCAGCGGGGCTGCAGTTCGGCTCTGAGCGTTGTAGTGCGGGGCAGCCCTGTCCGAAGGGAAGCGCCTCTGTCTCTGTCCAAACGAGGAGTGGAGCTGTGTCCAAGCCACGCAGGGTTTACCGGCCGTGGTCTCGGGGGCATGTTTGGTGGAGTCCGGGGGTGTCCCCCTTTCTGAAGGGTTCCCTGGTGTTTGGGAAAGGCTGAGCGAAACAACTGACATGATTTACTACCTGAGAATGAAACACATCTGATACATGAGAATTTAGAGTTATGCAGAGATAAATTAGGGATTCGGGGCTTCTTTTGTTGGTTTTTTGCAAGAATAGACTTCATTTATGGCACCATGGACCTTTCACGGTCCAGCCTCAAGCTTCTCTCACCCCCTCTGCAATCTGATGTGAAACGACATTGTCTGCCTTGGAGTCTCTCGTGCTTTCAGTTCCGAACACCCTGACTCCCTCTGTGCTGGGTCCGAAATGGGCTGCCACCACCTTCACGTGGCAGAAATGGCTTCTTATTCCAGGTCGCATTTCTGATCCCTCCAGCGGGAAGTATTTCCTTCCCTTGACTTCCACTGGCCCTTTGTCCCTCCCACTTTGTACTTTCTGGCACGTTTGATAAATACTTACGTAACAGACTTCCATCCCCTCTGGTCTGCGAAAAGCTGTCAGAGAGCTCAGTGTGTCCCGTAGTCACACAGTCACTTGTTACACTGACTTTGTTTCATGGATGTACTGAAAGCAGTTCCTGTACCTGCAGACGTGACTCACGAGGAGAAATGAGGCATATTTGTCTGACTAGAGTCGAGCCTCCTGTGTGAAGTAAGTACATGGCAGCACGGAATTTTCCCCAGAATGAAGCAGTGTGACCCTCCAGCTAATGAAAGCCAACAGCATCATTTTTTTAACCAAACCAGTGGGATCCCACCAACTGCTCCCCATGGGCAATAACTCAGAAAGACAGAGTCTGCTGGAAAGGGAAATGGAATTTTTATTTACTTATAATGCACACAATTTTGTGATGCCCACCCACGCACCAACACCGTCAGAGGAGTGAGCAGGCTGTTGGTGGCTGGCCACCACAGCTTCCCATGCAGGGAAGGGGCGTGGGGCTTGTTGTCTGGCCGAGTTGCTTCCCAGGACCTACCTTCCCAAATCTCCTCTTCCCCCACCCTGCAACCCCTTTTTCACTGGGCTTGCTCTGAGCACCTGCAGCTGTCCTGGTCAGTCCCGAAGCACTCAGGGAGGGGTGTGGAGCCTGACCCTGCCCAGCTGCACTGGGGCATAGCCAACTGGCCCACACTGTCATGGGCCATGGGCAGGCAGCAGGCACCATGGCTTCCTGCCTTGGAAGGGGCACAGGACTTGCTGGCCTGAGCCAGAGGCATGGACCACTGGTAGGAGGTAGCCGCTGTGTCTTCCTGCTAGGGGGAGGGGTGCAGGGTTTGCTGGCCCCCATCTCCCTGAGCCTCCCCAAGCCCACTGGCCTAGGTCTCCTCCCTTTCCCTCTTACCAGAGCTCTTGCACTCCAAGCCCACCCTGGAGCACTCAGGGAGGGGCCCTAGGAAATGCTCCCGGGCCACCCAGTCCCCAAGGCCTGGGGCCCAGGAACTCCCAGACTCCGTCAGCTGGGAAGGAGGGGAGAGAATCTAAGAGGGCAGCATTCCCACTCGCTCTCCTTTTAAAGTTTCCCCCAGAATGCCCTGGGCAGTGGAAGTGGTTAGGATGGTATGTCCCTCCCATCCAATCACCTTCCCAGTTTTTGGTGCCACCTTGCATGCCTCTTTTTCTTCCTGTGTCATATATGTGTCATTCTGGTTGCTGGGGTGATGCTCCCATGCTCTATCTTTGGCACTTCTCCCTACCTGTTTCTGGGGGCAGGGGTGGTTCACCCCATTACAGTCACCCCCTTTAACACTCTGGACACTTGTAATCTTACAAGGGCAGACGGACAAAGGTCTCGTGCTTTTGTAACTACTTCCTGCTGACCAAGCAGTGTAGTCCTCCCTATCCCCTGGTCCAGAGACCCTAACAAAGGGGGTCTGGATGAGGGGAGCCTCCACGCGAGGCAGAAGGATCTTGCAAAGTCCATGTCAGTTGGTTGTCCCTGAGAAACAGCATGTGCAATGTCCAAAGGATGGCATGACTGGACAAGTTGGCATCCTTGTTGTGTTCTGGAGGTGCCAAATGTGGCAAGAGTGTTAGAAGGCACAATCAAACCTGTAACAACTAAATGACCAAGGTAGGGACTAATTCTACAGTGTCCCTGGTTAAGAAAGAAATGGCTTCCTTGGGGGAAGGTGTACAAGGCGTGTCACACCTGTCTGAAGCCTTACTGCCTACCGCACTCAGCTGAAATTAGCCTTAGGGGACTATCCTGAGATTGCTCCCTTCAACACTTCTACGTTTCTGTCCAGCCCATTAAGGCAGAAAAGAAAGCAGTTTTGAAGCAAAGCTGATAGGCTGCTCCATACTTCACCAACTCAAACGTTTAGTCCAGCTAAACCATTGAGTCCCAGGAGGTGGTGATGCAGGTGGGCTTCTCAAGTGGGGCCTACGCAGTTTCTCAGTCCACGAGACTGGGTTTGAGAAGACGTTCAGTTGTAAGGCCTTTGCTGGAATATACTAAGGAATGACGATTTGATATGGTCAGGTTAAACCAGTTCAACTCTCAAGTGAAAACAAACTTTGAAGATAGTCAGTCGCACTAGAGCAGGGGTATCAAACTCATTTTCACCATGGGCCACATCAACCTCACGGTTGCCTTCAAAGGGCTGAAATAATTTTAGGACTGTGTAAGTGTAACTACTCCTTAACTGTTAAGGAGTCGAAAGTACATTCGGCCCTTTGAAGGCAACCTCAAGGCTGAAGTGGTCCTCGGTGAAAATGAATTTGATGCCCTTGCACTAGAGTCCAATGGTCACAGCTGAGCATTTTGATTTTCCTTAAAACCTGATTCCTCTCCATGAGAGCACCCTCATTACCTAAAAAAGACTGCTAGTTTTCAATTTTGCCTCATTGTTTGCATAAAAACAACAAAAGCAGCACTGAACACTTAGGCTTTTTTAAGTCTGCTTTGCTGGATCTTCCACAAGGAACCTTC